>JARHVA010000170.1:1087500-1142500 GCA_037957365.1 Torreya grandis | reverse complement strand
GTTAAAATTTATTGCCCAATCAAAGATAAGTTTAAGAAAAAAATTGTAAGTTATAAACTAACTTTCAAAAAGAAGAATTGGAAGCAGATGAGGGGAGAATCCAAGAGTCAGTTCAAGAACCAAAATGCTAAGTTCAATAGTGGATTAGGGAAAAGGAAACTTAATAATAGTTTCAAGGGAGACCAATATTCTGATAAGAAAGGACCACCTGGAGATTGTTTCATTTGTGGAGGTGACCATTACGCTAAGGAGTGTATATAGGACAAGTCAAATAAAAAGGGTTCTACTTCTCAATAGGGAACATTTTAGTAGTGGATTCATGCATCTATTAACAATTATCATGCTGAGTATTAAGCTTCACCCATTAAACTAATAGGTATTTTGTTTGATCACCCAATTTCTATTTTGATTGACATAGGGGCTAGATAATGTTTCATTACTCCTATAATACTTAGAAAATTGTCTAGAAAATCTTAAGTTATGGAAAATTCATGGTCAATACAGTATAGGAATGAATCAAAGGTCAAGGTTGACAAGTGTCTAGTCCAAGATAAGATTAGGTTGCCTAAATTCACTATAGTAGTATATCTATATGTTGCACTATTAGGGTCATATGATGTGATCCTAAGATTCAATTGGATTACAAAACACAAATCTAAGGTTGATTGCTACCTGAAGAAGGTTGAGTGTCTACGTGATTTTGGAAATCAGACACAACTTTAAGGTGAGAAAAGGGAGTTGAAACTTAGACAATTTTTTGTAATTCAATTCAAGAAAGCTCAAAGAAAGGGATGAAAGGCATTTATTTTTAAGATAAATAAGATGGATAAATCTAAGGAATTGTCTGTTGAGGATTATCCCTTTTTAAGTAACTTTTATGATGTATTTTCCAAGGAATTACCTAGACTTCCACATAAACATGAGTTTGATTTCTTGATTGAAATCATACTTGGATCAAAACCATAGTCTAAGTTACCCTACATGATAGAAACCATAAAATTGATTGAGTTGAAGGCTCAACTTCAGGAGTTGTTATTGAAAGGGTTGATTCAAATAAGTGTGTCACCATTGGGTGCACTAGTAGTCTTGAACAAGAAAAAAGATGGTACTCTTCACCTGTGTATTTATTACAAGATGTTAAACAAGGTAAAGATCAAGAATAGATATTTGATGCCTCATATTAATGATCTATTTGATTAGATACAAGGGCCAAAAATATTTTTTAAGATTGATCTTAGAGTAGGGTATCATCAATTAAGAATCTAAGATGAGAATATTCCAAAAATAACATTTAGAACTCAATATGGACACTATGAGTTTACAATATTACATTTGTGTTAACATATGCTCCTACAACATTTATGAATCTCATGGATAGTGTGTTTGGAGATTATCTAGACTATTTTGTATTGGTATTTATAGATGACATCCTCATATATTCTAAGGATGAGGGAAAATATCTTTAGCATTTAAAACTAGTTTTGTAGCATTTATGATAACACATATTATACGATATGTTATTCGAGTGTATATTTTTCCAAAAGAAAGTGCAATATTTGGGACATATTATCTCCATAGATGGAATTTCAATAGATATATAAAAGATGAGAGCCATAATGGAATGTTCAGTGTCTAAGAATGTGCATGAGGTAAGGAGTTTCATGAGATTAATAGATTATTGTAGGAAATTTATTCAAAATTTCTCAAAAATAGTTAATCCAATTACCTCTTTTCAATGAAAGAATCCAAGTTTTTTCTAGTTAAAAAAGTGCGAGAAAGACTTTCAAGAGATGAAAATGAGGCTTAATTCAACACCAATGTAATTTTCTTGATCTTAATGGTCAATTCTCATTGATCATAGATGCATCTTGAGATGGAATTGGAGGAGTTCTTAAGTAGGATGGTTTAGTTTTAGCATGAGTCCAAAAAATTGAATCCATATGAGGTTAATTATGCCCTCATGATATAGAACTTGCTACAATAGTGCATGCCTTGAAATTTTGGAGGCATTATCTATTAGGGAAACTATTTGAGCTCAAGACTAAAAACTTGGGACTCAAGTACATATTCACCCAACCAAACCTAAATGCACATTAGAGACATTAGTTAGAATTCTTATTTGAATATTATTTTGATATTAAAAATATCAAGGACAAGGAGAATTTTTTTTTTAATGCTCTACCCATAGATGGTACATAGTAGCTTTGGCTAATATCAGGAGTACTTTCTATGATCATGTAATCAAATTCTCACTAGGAGATCAATTTTATGATTAGGTCAAAGAAGCATTATTAGATAATACTCAGAATCCTAAGTATAAAGGATTCAAGATAAAGAGTAATGGTATTTTGAGGTACAATATTAAGATGTATGTGTATGATAGAGAGAATATGGGGAACATGGTATTAAAGAAACTAAATAATGCCCCATATTTAGGACATCTATGTGTAACCAAGCTCATGGTTGAGCTAAAATCTCTCTATTTATGGAAAGGAGTCAAGAAGGATGAAGTGGATTTTGTGTCTCTATGTTTGAAATGTTAGCATGTTAAAGTTGAATATGTGCATCCTAAAGGATTGTTATACCCTCATGATATAACAAAATGGAAGTGGTAGGTGATTAGTATAGACTTTGTCCAAGGGTTATTGTTATCATAGAACTAATAGGATATGATCTTGGTTATAGTTGACAAACTAACCAAGGTAACCCATTTCATACCAAGAAACTTGACAGATGATGCACCTATGCTTGTGAATATATTCATAAAAAAGGTGTATTATTTACATGGATTTTTGAAAAAGATCATTTCAGATCAAGATCTAAGAATGAATTCTAGATTTTGTTTGAATTTAAATTTAAACCTTGATACATAATTGAATCTCAACACTACTTATCACCTAAAAATTGATGGGTAGATAGCGAGAGTTAAATATGTTTTAAAAGATCTTTGTATGTATTGCATATATCAAAAATACAAGTGAGAGGAGTAGCTTCCATTGGTTGAGTTTGATTACAATAACTCATACCAATCAGTGTTGAATATGAATCCATTTGAGGCATTATACAGAAGGAGGTGTAGAATACCAATTAATTAGGACATGTTAGAGGACAAGGTAGTCTTTGGACCTGACATGCTTGTGGAAATGGAAGAATAAGTCAGGATAATCAGGCAGAGGTTGATCAAGGCCAATGATATAAAGAAACACTATGTTGATTTGAAGAGAATAACAAGGAAATTTTTTGTAGGTGATAAAGTGTTTATGTGGGTTAAGCCTCAAAAACACTTGATTAAGTTTAGGAAGTCAGCTAAACTTTCACCTAGATATGTGTGACCCTTCAAGGTTTTAGAAGTGGTCAATTTTGTAGCATATAGGCTTGCATTACCACCAACTCTAGTTATTTTACATAATGTCTTCCATGTGACTTATCTTAAAAAGTATGTTTTTGATCCTTCACATGTGTTGGATTGAAATGTTTTGTAGGTTTTGGATCCTAAGGTGGTCATGATAGAACCAATCAAAATAATTGACACATGCAAACTTAGTATGTGTAATAGAGAAGTGTCACAGTGCTAGGTCTAGTAAGACTGATATTCTAAATATAGTTCCACTTAAGATGACTATAATGAATTTTATAGTATATTTACATATTTTTTTGATTGATATATTGATGGATGTAATTTCTTTTTTTATTGAATAATGTTTTAAATTCAAAACTTATATTTGAATAAGTGTCATCGAGATGATGACCAACTTTAGGGGGAAGTCATATCCTGATTTATCTATAAGCGTAATAACCTATTGATTCATGGATTATTATGATTATTATTTGATTAAATATTATTTAGTCAAGCTTGATTTCATATGTTGATTATGGGACAATTATATGTGTTGCTTCATTTATAGGATTGATTAGCTATGGAGTTAGATGTACTTTTATATTGTTTACATTACGATCATGTTTATTAGTTTATACAACAATATTTTATGAATTATATATATATAATTCACAAAATACTATTGTATAAACTAATAAACATGATCGTAATGTAAATAATATAAAAGTACACACGTGCACACACGCACACATGCGCGCGCGTGCGCGCGCGCGCACACACATGTTTTGGGCTAATTATCTTCATTGTTGTGAGGTGGATGCAAGACAAATACATCCCTCAGAGTGTGATAGAGGGAGGGCATCATTAGAGAGGGTGGTGTAGATGGAGATGTTGGGGGATGATAGAGGGAAAGGCTGGAAACCCATGCACACACCATGATAATTTAGCATAATTTATATTCATTGATTAATTTAGATAGCTATAGTGTGTCTTTTATGTTATCTTCATTTAAATTATTGCTTATATGCTTAATTTTGTGATCTTGTTTATTGTTTGATACTTACACTAATCTAGTTGTATGATTGCATTTATTATTGTTGTAATTAGATTTACTCAATTATGATGTTTTTATATCATATAATTGGAATCTATTTATGTCTTATCAACTTACTACCATATTGGATATATTTGTGTGTAGTACAAAGATTGTAAACATTGATATAGTAGTAGTAGATGGACTCTATTGCGTAGCTTGATATATGGGATTAAGGTGATAATAAATGTCATAGAAGGTTATTATTGTTGTTTATAATAATTAAAATAACCTAGTGTTAAGTAATTAAATAAAAGGAGTTTTTTTATTAATGATTATGATGACATTTAGTTGCATTGTATAATGAATTTAGAAGTTTTATTGTTGGTAAATATCATTGTTTTAATTTATTGTCATTAGGTATAAAAGATAGTCAAAGGCATTAGAAATAAAGCTATGCTAAGGCAATGCCAAAAATAACATTATTATTGGCAACACCATTGTGTTTGATTTGAGTTATAATGTTTAATGACTTTTTAAGTCAATGTTAATGGGGACAAACTCATTGTTAATAACTATAATTTAAATGGGTTTGGTGAAGTCATTGTTTCATGCATAGTTTAGAGGGATATTTTATAATTAATTATGAGAAGGTTTAGGAGATTAGGGTTAAATAAGCCATTGACTTGAGATAACAAAACTATTATTCAAATAATTATAGAGAGTAGGGTTTCTACATGAGAAAATGGGGGAATACTGTTAGTTTCTTTTAATTTATTATTTACATGCATAATTTTAGTCATTATTTTACCAAGGAATTTAGAGAAATTCATGTGCCAAGAAAAGAGAATGGAAGAGAATAAAAGGAAGGAGAGAGAGACTTGTGGGAGGATGGAACGACAATAAAGAAAGGAGAAGAGAAGGCTTGGAGAAATATTGGGAAAAATGATTGCATAGGTAACAAAGGGGACTTATTACTAGGTTGGTTTCATTTTAAAATTCATATGATTGAAATATTATTATCTGGTAATAAATTCATTGGGTTTTAAAGTAGTTTCATTTTTTTGAAATTATGCATAAGAATAAAATTTTGGCCCTGTGGATGGATCAACCACCCACATAACCAAACTTATATCCTTGAAATCTTAATCATAAATGGATATGACTATGTGAATATTTTATCATTAAATATAAATTCTGAGTATCAATAAAAAAAGGAGTTTGTGTTTTTATCTTACATGAATGGAAACTTTAGGATACAGGAAGACTCTATTGATTTTTAAGCCATAGGGATTTTAAATATAAATCTTGGGTTTTTTTGGGTTCATCAACATATTTATACATATGAGGATAAAATATTGACAAAAACCAAAAGTTTAAACTTAGTTTGAAAATTGTTTATAAATCATTCTTGATAAGTATAAAATGTTGTCTATGAAGGAACATTAGTTATTCTAAGGACTTTTTGGGTTCATGTTTAAAATGACCCAAAAATAGGCTTTAGTTGTGTATAACATTTTTGGGAAGATTAGTATGAAATTTAGTTTTATTTCATTTACATATTTTATCTAAGAAATAATATACATATACATGGATATGTATATACATCCTACAAGACTATATCAACCTAGGATATACATACATACATACATATATATATATATATATATATATATATATATATATATATATATATATATATATATATATATATATATATATATATATGAATATGAAATTTAGTTTTATTTCATTTACATATTTTATCTAAGAAATAATATACATATACATGGATATGTATATACATCCTACAAGACTATATCAACCTAGGATATACATACATACATACATACATACATACATACATACATATATATAATTCAAGGATTGTGTCGTTGGGTTTTAGTATGAATTTAAAAATACGAAACAGTAATGTTTATAAAGGAGTCGACTAGTTTTAGGATTAAGTTTGAACTTGTGATTCTTTAGAATTCAAATAAGTTTATTTATATTTTTAAAAAGCCATACAAAATTTATACGTTGACTGTCACACCACTAATTAATTACTAGGTTAATATGAGGTTTTAATTTAGTATGATGAAGGATTAAAATGAATTCATTTTTGAAATAAAAATATAATGATCTTATTTTATAAGACCCCAAAATGACTATTTACTGTCTAATAGATTTCCTATGAATGTAGATAATCTTATGAATTTGAGATTTGTCTATAATAGTTATACAAGTAGAACATTATAAGAATGTATGTGTTTAATATATATATATATATATATATCTTCCATACACAATTTTTTTTAGGAACTTAATCCACTGGGTTAGTTTTATTTTTGCGAGGTTAGACTTTATTTATAGGACTGTTGGTTGTAATGAATCATCCCATGTATTGTAATCTGCAATTTATAAACATGGTTGAGTTAGAGGTAAACTATATATATTTATGATTGTATAATATAGTTGGTTGGGTCCATAATAAGACTAGGTGCATACATAGAATATTTTCCCCTTGAATATAAATTAGTCTATTTATAAACATGGCCAGGTTTATATATAAAAGTTTGAGTAAATCATATTATAGATTTTAATTTTACTAAATCTTAACCTGATTAAATAGGTATATGTGATAACTCTAGATAATGGATAAAAGGTTATCTATTTAGAGTATACCATATACTTATTGGTTGAGTTTTTATTTAGCTAAAGACTTAACTTGAGTAGCTGAAACATATAAATATACATATATGGTATAAAAAATGTGACTTGTTAAATCAATAAAACATTAGGCATAGGTTACCATATATAGATCTTCCTATATGGTTAATGTCTCTAAAACATAGCATGACATGACAAATATATATATGGATGTATTTTGTTATCTTGGCTAAGTTTTGGGTGTGTTTGACGGTTTATGATGAAACATTTAAACATGAGTTTTTTGGGATTGAATACTAGTCATTTTAATGTTGTTGTATCTAAATAAGTTTATTAATGCACTTTTAGTATGTTATTATTAAGTTGTGAAAATATTTATAGATGGGTGAAATAACTTTTATAAGTTACATATTGATATTATATAACTAGATGCCTTGACATGTTTCTTACATAGATGGTATGTTACTAATGAGGGTTTTTTATGAAATCTATTTATTATTCTATAATAAATTAGATGATTAAAATTCATTACATTACATTTGATGGACTAAATGTATGTATTCAATATTTCCATACTTAGCATATTTTAATATATGCTAATAGAAAAAATTATGTTGAATCTATTGGTTTTTATATTATTATATAAATAACCAAATCTCACATTAATGACTCTAAATAAGTAGTGTGATAGATTTCACTCACTTAATTAGTTTCATTAATATAAGATGAGGTGTAATCCAATTGAGTGGTGTGTATAAAATTGACTGATCCTAGAGATCAATAACTATATGAAAAGTTTATCCAAAATAATGTTTATAGTTAAACATTGTCATTTTATGTGTTTGGTTTAGTTTACATGTTTGTACGATATAATGTTAGAACAAATTTATTTATGGTATACATAATATATTAGTTATCTTACAACACATGGGTTCTAGTTTGTCACTCTAGATTCTCGCACCATCTTTATCTATCCATATACAGGGCCATTCCCTTGTTGGGAGATAGTACGGGGGATCAATGGTCCATGGTTAGTGTGGAAAAGCATTCTGATGATGCTCTCCCTCCCCATAAGAGTACTACACTAGAGACTACACTTGGGATTATTGATGGATACTTTGAGTTTGTTGAGACTCATGCTCTGTGAAGCTTTGTATCATTGTATTATTGTTATTATTGAGATGTATTATTTCTAAAAATATAATGTTTACTCATATTTACATTTACATTAGTGACTAAATTTGTAATACTACTTGTATAGAATAAATGCAATATTTATTTGTATATTCAACATTGTACATGTTTTGATATATTATCATTATGGTGATCATTAGCTAAATGGATTAACTATAGACCTTTTAAAGGTTGACTAAAAATAATACATTTAGTTAAAGATCACTTATTTATATTTCATCATGGTGAAATATGTTAGATAAATCTATGTAATTAATTTAAAAAAAATCCTATTCTATTAAAACTCAGTGGGGTTGTTACATTGTTACTTTTCTTACTTTGGATATATGTATGGGTCTTTTAGTAATATAGTAGCCTTAGATTTTTGGTTACCTATTTTTCCTTAATTTTTGTCACTTAACTTAGAATTTTTGGTTTTAACCTAGCTTTTGTCATCCCAAAGTACTTAAAATTGGTATGAAAGTTCTTCATTCACTTTAATTTTTCTTAGATTGTTTATATTTCTCTAGTATTGTCTCCCTAGGGCTTTTATAAAGTATTTATTGTTCCCTATATAATAAAGAATATATTATAGCATACAACCATTCAGATATAAAATTACATCAAGGTATGTACATGTTACTTTTAATCACTTCACTTATTTACTTCCCACTTTATAGTACAATTTGGTATCTCAGTTAGTGTGTTTCTATGCTCTTTCTCAAAGAACCATCCCATGTTACACTCTAGTGACACATGATGAGCTTCAATTGAGGTATATGGTACACATAATATTTTTAAAATTTATGATTTATTGAAGCTTACTCTCTTATATCAACCTGCCAAGTTTCAATCTCTCTAAGAACATTGGTGCTTAGCAAGATATTTGTTGGAACCTATCATGCCCATATCCATTAAAAAATACCAGTTAATTGATCTCATAAGAAAATTTCCTCCTAAATATCCCATAACTAATCCAAGACATATCTTTTTTGATTATATTAGCCCAAGTCAATGTAGTATTTCCACTTTCTACCAAAATTAAACTTAGGTTAGCTTGGGCTGACGTAATCTAAAATTTACAGTGCATGTTTTGCAATTAAGTTAGCCTAGGTTGACCTAGTTCAAATATAAATGATAAATTTCAAACCACATCAAGGTTGGTCAATATTGTCAGCAAAAATTTTGGAAGGGTTTAGGGTCAACCCATCATTATAAATACAAGTCTCATTTTAATCCAATAAAGAGGAAAATTTATTTTCATGCTATTATTTCTCACAGTTTTAATTTAGTCTATATTTGGGAGAAGATATTGCTTAGATCTTATCTTGGAGGGAAATAAATTATCTTATGGAGTCTTAGATGCAAATAGAATAAGTATTTTAGCCTATAGCTAATTTCAAACATTGTGATCCTTACAACCACAACAATATCTTAAAAAACACCATTGGCCAAGGGAGATATTAAGACTTGATAAATTCTATTCAAGGTAAATATTTATAACTTTAAATATTTCATTTAGTAGATAGATATTACATAATCAATATTTTTGAAGGTATAATTCCTTGTTTTAATCTTCTCTACACTTAACCTTAGTGTGGCTAAAGGGTTATTCAAACTTACATTTTACACCCTAGGTAACCTATGCTTCCATTTGCCTAACATGGATCCTTACCATTTTTAGTGTTATTTTAACCATCCCCCTTATTTGTGTTGTAATCTTTGGTAACACTAGATAAAATTATTTTTATTACCATTAAGAGAGCTAGTTAGGATTATTTCATTATATTGATTTCCTAGTGGATTTATAACCCTTTCCATTGATGCTTTGTGATAATGATTATCTACATAGGTTTAACAGATTTAATTGGTCATGCCTAGATATAACTAAGTATCCAATGGGTTTTAATTAATTTACCTTCTTTGAGTCTAGATCTATTAGGTAGGATAATTGTTAGGTCTAAATTTGTTCCATACACGATCCATGTACAAACATAATAAATAACATGTTGAAAATAAATACAAGATGTAACAATGAATTTAATAATTTTATATATCATATTAAATTAGAATTCATTTATTGATCCCATTATGAATACAATACAATAAAAAATCAAGGTATAAAGGTGATCTAGGTAAGGGTTTGAATGATTGTTTGGGTTCTTAATTATTATTTCTTGTTCGTATAATAATATTAGTCCAATATTTTAGAGTAATAATTATTGAGCTAAACCATGTCTATATCCCATTATATCATATCTGAGGGTATTGTGAGAGTAAATTTCCTAGGAGGTACACCCCTGTCAGGTGCACCATAGATCAAATGATGAGAGAGGCTTCCTTTGGTAAAATTAAGCGACCCTAGGCATTTCCAATATACCATAAGGTATGGGTAAACTAAAACATATGTTTTGTGATGTCAAATGGCTTGAGTATTTAGTAAATACCCCTCACACTATGGTGTCTATAAAAATTATCACCACTTAACCCATAACAATAGTCATTAAGTAGTTTTACAATTTTTGGAACATAGTGGCTAAAAACAAGTAGAAAATAAAGAGAAAAGGTCAAAAGATTTTTTTTTATAGAGATCCAAAAAATTTAACTCAATTTAAAAGATAAATTATTTAGCATCAGATGATATCCCACGTAAAAAGATAATTTATTCAGTGTTGGATTAAATACAAGTTTGAATAAGAATAACTCATTGTGTCAAATTTATATCCAAGGTCAAAATTTATTTATTACACTGTTAGTAATTTATAGAAATTTGTATGAAATCCCAGGAAAAAAATCAAGATAACACAATAAATGATTAAATAAAATCATGGGTTCACTAGAATAGTCATATGATTATTTTAATTTACCAATGAAATTTTATAAACATCAAACTATTGAAATGTTTATTTATATTACATAATATACAAAGCCTAAATGTAAAATATGATTAAATAAATAATTTGAAATGAGATATAAATAGTAATAAAAAATTAAATGCATAAACCTAGCTTGGATCTGATTTATGTCGACTGTGCAGGTAAATCTATGATATAAAACTAGCTAGAAAGGCCTGTGAACTATGTCATAATTGAAAATAAGATTTTTTGATGTATTTGGACAAGGCCACACTAGGTGGATAAGGACACAATACAACCTTTTATATTAATATATACATATCCTAGTTGAATATTTGACTAATATTTCTATTTAAATGCCTATGATTGTCAGAGATGGTTGAGTAATTGACTACAAGAGCTAATTTGATGCACAAAATACTTGAAATTACAAAGCCATAGTTTTTTCACATAAAAAATAGAATATAATATACAAATGGGGAATTATTTAAGGGGAATAGCTAAGGTATATTAAGTAAACCTTGCATAATCTAAATGCTACTTACATAGCCTAAAATGGCCTCAGACTGATGCAGTTCTCCCTCCTAGAGTGAGTATGTGAATCTTCATATTTTATAAATGGATGAAACTTAGTAAATTAACTTGAGTGATTGAAATTGAATTTATTTAACCTAAAATAAAATACCTTAATATTTATCATATGAATTTTATAATAAAGGATAATTTTAATTGGAAATATTAATGCCCTATTGTTCAATGTGCAGTAGAATTGCCAACTGATTGTTAGATGTGTATTGAATGAACTTCATGTGCTTATATAGAAGAATATTTAAAATATTTTCATTAACTTACCTTGATAAAAGTGTATGAGGTAAAATATTAAATGTCTTAAATTTAAAAATTTATCATTGGAGTGAGGGGTATAAGGTTGCACTAGTGGAAAAGGTTAGGTTACAACCCTTTCTATCTAGTGCGATCTTATCCTAAAAGGAGATAGATTATTGGGTTTTGCCTAATAAGAACCTTTAAGTAGAATAATTATGCTGAATTATGTTTATATTTATTTAAAGATAGTAAATGGATTAGTCAAGGCTCTCATAGAGATTTTAGTCTAATAAACTAGTGAATAGACCAAGGTAATGATGTCAATATTAAACTTTGTCAAGCACTTACTGATTAAATTTGAATGTCTATGTCTTCTTATATGTATGTAATTAAAATTATTAGTTCAAATTCCTTATGTGTGTTTTTTTTATATATTTAATATTTTTTATGAGCCTATCAAAGGCTAATTCATCATCTCCTTTCTTACAAGTAATGATTTGTGCTTTCCCATAAAATAGATAGTTATGTGTTATTCCTGCAACTAACCCAATTTCAACCTGGTATACTCTCCTTGTGCCTTGATTGAGAAAATAAAATATATGTTATATGATGATGTGGATAGAATTAGTGTTGGGTATGTGCTAGTGGTGCAAAAAATTTATTGAGGATGAAGGTAAAATGCCCCCAAAATTTTAGTTTCATTGTTCAGATGCAGTCAAACTTATTGATGTAATTATTAGCAAAAATTAATTTTAGGATCTCATAAGAGAATGCTGAATGTTTTTAGAGAATGTATAGGATGAATTGACATGGCACCATCATATCCTTGAAAATCAAGATCTAGATACATGGGTGGCATGACCTCATTTACATGGTATTCTTTTGTGAATTCCCAAGATGTCTACACACATGGCTTACTATGTATGTAATAGGAAAAATTATAAATTTCATCCATAAGAAACCTTATATAAAAGAGTAAGTTGATCAATTATGACATGCCAACACCATGTTCATTATATTAGTAGATGTGTGGTCGAGTGGTACATTTAATAATTATGTGTTATAATTTTTAGTATTTAGTTATTCTTACCTAGAGGAGGTTGAGTTACAATTTCTACATGAACCAAGGGGTTCATATCTAACCCAATTTCCATTTTAAATTAATAATTTAATAATCAAATTTGGATTGAGAGTTTCCCCATACCCTACTAAATTTATAAATGGGTTATGTGGATGGTAGAAGGCAAGGTGTAAGCATTGCTCATATGTATTAGTAGGAGAGAATTCAACATGGTAAACCCCAATGACAATGAACTCAAGGGTTGTATAGTTGATGAGGTACAATAAAAAGTGAATGTCACCAATAGCCCAAAGGAAAGGGAATAGATAAACTTGGAAGATACTTCAAGGACCCATGCAGGATGGGGATGGCATGTGGATGGATCTTGTGCCAAGGATATGTGCCTTATTGAAAGTAAATCATGCACCAATTAGTATACATACATTAGGGAGAAGTTTGAATAAGTTTTGAGCTTGAGAGGCATATAGAACACTATTTATGAGGAGGTGCCCACCTAATTATTACTTGAATCACAAGCCCACATGGTTACTGACCAAGTAGAAGCCACTAAAGATTGTGTTTATTTACCAAAAAATGATGATATTTTACTGATGGAGTTATAAGGAAGTGTGATATATAAAATAATTACTTACAAACCATTAGGACCTATCTTACATGTAGTGAATCAAAAGATTCAAAAAATGTAAGAGATGCCACAGATGAGAAGTGGAAATGCATCTACACCACTAAGTAGTAATACTTCAACAAGTTCAATGGACTTAAGTGGAACAAAACCTATGTCATAGACACATGGTGATAATCCTACCATGAAATAAATAATATTGGAACTAGAAAATTTGTGCCCTAGGCAAGAATAAATATAATTGACAGAATTATAAATCTTGGTGGGAGCTAAAGTGTAATCATGCAAGCCACATCAAGTACACTAGTCACACCTATTCAAGTAACAACACCAATTCCCACATTATATTTGAAATGTCATTGATTTTAACTAAGTTTAGAGGTGTGAAAATTGTGGTTGATCACATCCATAGGTATGAGCTCATATTACATAATAAGGGAATCACTATGCCAAACTAAAATGTCAATTAGTTTATGACCACATTTTTAAATTGTGCACATATTTAGTATCATAAGTATGATCCTAATTAGGCAATTTTGGATTATTAATCAATAAAAGGAGATATTTCAACATTATAGGGTTTAAGTAACAAATAATTAGTGTGCTAAATGAGATAAAATGAAATATAAATGAGTGTGTGCACATATGATGTGAGACTCAGAACCTTGATCTCAATGCTCTCATTTGAGATTCACACTGAGCTCAACATTCATAATGGTTTTTTGGAGGATTATTGGCTCCTTCGAGGCACACTCTCTATAAAGACATTTATGGATCCTAGAGAATCATTGGAGGTTGTGATAAGATATGAATCCATATGGAGTGTAGATATTGAAATCATCCCTTTATGGAGGCATAAATCACTTCAATGACACCATAGTTGTAAAAACTAACTGTAGATATTTCACATGATTCCCATAGTGGCTTATGGTGTATATATTGTAAATTTTAAGGTCTTATTAAAATTAATTATCCATGGCATAGTATTAGAGAACTTATTACATCTTGAATTTTTTTCATGAAAGCTATGATGTGTGAAATTTCTATCTCCTACAACATGTAACCTTAACAAAGTTATATTTTATACTATAATATTTGTGACATCTCCACCCACAACATTAAATACTTTTTGGTTATTTATGATATCCATGAGGTAAAGGAATGTGTGTGATACAAACTATTATGGATCCTTATAACCAATATTAAGTGAATTATTAAAATTAATATACCTTCAAGGTCTGAGGTAGAGAAAGGAGTTATGGAATATTCCCTCCACACTCATGTTATAGATGTGGTTATCTAGAACATTACCAAATATATTTTCCAAAATTTCCCATTTAAAGATATTATCATGGTGAATATAGAGTTGAAGGATGCATATATATGTATGCAAAGATAACACAAAATGACAAGTTTGAAAAGGGACCATGAATTATACATGTTGTACACCTAATGGACTATTGGGTTCCTAAGGAGGGGAATTCCCAAAATATGGTGCCCAAAAATAAATGTCACAATGCACAATAATGTTACAACTTGACCACAAGCATCTCCCATGGAAAAAGTTCAACCAAACCTTAAAATGAGGGAGGAGGAAAAGGTTCACCATGTTGAACCATTCATTAAAAACTACCCTAATGACTCACATTAGAAATAAATACTACAAGATTACATGTAAATTATAACAAATTTGTAAGTTTAGCTATATTTTTCTCGTGACTTGAAACTTCAAGTGAAGGAGGCTCTATAAAGAAAGGTAAATTCAGAAGAAGAAAATTATCTATCTAAAATCATAATTGTATTAAAAGTAGAAATATTTATTCCTCTGATTAACAATTTGTTTATTTAGCTTGAATAGAGGCTTCAATGGAATTACTCACACCATATTTAACTAGAGTGCATGAGGCCAGGATTGTACATAACATGGGTTATTAAAAATATTTTTTCTTTGATGTAACTATATATGGATGGTTACTATGTGATATCCTTATTGATACATGCACAAAGGTCAACATTCACACCAATGAAATATAGTGCAAGATGGGTATCCAAAAACTAAATCCCTCACTCCATGTCTTGTTCATGGAAAACAAGACTCATACACAACCATTATGAATCTTGAAGGAGTCTCTATTGATATCATGGGTATGAAATTTCATATATATTTTCAAGAACTATAGAGTTAATAGAGGTTTATAATTATCCAACATTATTTGATAGACCTTGGTGTTATTCCAACAATGCAAATATGTGAATCAAAAAGTGTTATATGAGTTTTGAGAATGGTAAGCAACGTGTTTTCATACCTATTGTAGACGTTCATGGTCATACTTATGTTGAAAGTATTGATATTGATAAGGAAATTAATAACATATACAACATCACCACATAAGGCATAAAAAATTTAGAGTCAAATGATCATGGGACCCTCAATTTTTAAGATGCACACTTTAGTTCTAACATTACCAATGTCACGTGTGATTAGTAGGTGCAAGGGTTCTATGAAGTGTCCAACTAAAAATTTTGTGTAGTAAAATTCAAACCAAAGACATCAACCACAAAAGGGATCCCACATAATAGAGTCAAATATACAACCATGGGTAACAAAGTTTAAGTCCTATGAGTTGCACCAGGTATGAAGTATTTTGGATGAACAAAGGCAAACTTTTTGTGTTACCATAACATGAGGGATTAAAAAATAAAATGTAACCACATTTGTGTAGAGTTTAGATAATTTTATATTAAAGGATAAAGAGTGGTTAAGTGCTCATGTACACCTTGAAAATAATAGTGGCACAATGTTGGGAAACATAGAAGTTGAACTTATCCACATGGGCTAAGGTAAAGGAATTTTATTACGTAAAGTTTAAACACAAAAATATCAATAATGGGCTACCCACTTAATGTGGAGATATAAATCCTGAAAATCATGTATGAGGTTGTGAAGGAGTTTGAACAAAGGGTATGCATTGGCTTCCAGATGGTTTATGGTTACATGTAGTTTACATCACTTTGAAGGCTTAGGCTCATGAATGGTACATCATTTTTGAGATGCATTAGGATAATTTTGAGTGGGAAATTATGAAGGCTGATTTTATCCATACTTTTTTTATTTTATTCACCAAAACCAAAACTTACTAATCCCTTGAAGTTGTTACATCACATTAATTTTTGGTGATGACACGAAATAGAAGAGCATGTTCAAATGATGCATAGTGAAAAATTACTAGCCTTGATAAATTTATTTGACAAGTTTAGTTTAAATAGTAATTCTAGTTAAGGCACTAAATAAATCTAGATGTTATAAAATTGGAGTAAAAAAGAGAAGATGGTACACCAAGTTGAGAAAATACCCTCTAAAGATACACCAGATCACCCAAAACATAATACCTCTTATGGACAACATGAAGTGGTAAATGAGAAAGATGAAAATCACAAGTAATACAAGGAACCACTTAAGACCACCAAATATTGATAATTAGGAAGAGCCAAAAATTTCCACCATGGGTGACTATTGGTGTGATAAATAGTTAGCATGCATTGTTGAGTTTTTGTGTGAATATGAAGACATTTTTACACATAGCTATAAATATATGAAATGTGTACACCCATTTCTAAAAAAAATTAAGATCAAGTTGAATATAGGCACAAAATCCTTTAATAAAAAACTATACCAAATAAATCCCAACTTGTGAGCCAAGGTAAAGGAAGAAATAAATAGCATGTTGTTGGTTGTTGGGGTCATCTACCTAGTTGAGTAATTTAAGTGAGTAACCCATGGTAATAAGTATTGAAAAGGATGGTCCTATTTGGATCTATATTTATTTATGTTTAGTTAATTCTTAAAGTGTCATTGATTTATTCCCAAATCCATTCATTGAGGAAATTTTAGAAGGAATCCTAGGATGCAAGATCTACACTTTAATGGATTCTCTAGCTATCCTCAAGGTTAGATAGAATAAAAATATAAACTAAGACCATATTTATGATATAATATAGCTTATTTTAATATAATTTAATGCCTTTTATGCTTAAAAATATACCAATTATCTTCATGTACATTATCATGGTTTTTTTCAGGGATTTCCTTCATTAGTTCCTCCAAGATTACTTGGACGATTGGATATTTGATGGGTTGGTAAAGAATCTCTATACCAACTTTTGTCTCATGTTTGAATGTTGTTGACAATTATAAATCTCACTGAACTTAAATAAGAGTTTTTATGCAACACCATTTGGACCCTTTCTCGACCATGTAATCTACAAGGAAGGACTATTGGTAGATATAACCAAAGTATCCATCAATATGAAACTAGAATCACCTATTACTTAGAGGGATGTGTGCACATTTTTGGGGCACAAGGATTATAATACAAATTTATTATAAATTATGAAAAAAATGAAATGCCACTAGAAGATTTACTACACAAGGATGGAATCTCTTATAGATGCATAAATACTAAGAAGGATTTGATACAATAAAATAAAATTTAGTAATCATGCCAATCCTTAAATTACTAGAGTGGGAAACTCCATTCCAAGTTAAATTTTGATTGGGTACAATGATTGGCATCATTCTAGCACAACTAAGGGATGATTAGGTGGATCATCCTATCTACTTTACTAGTTGAAAGCTTATTTAGATTGAATGAAATTATACCAAGATTAAGTGTGAAATACTTGTAATGGTATATACACTCCAAAATTTTCATTAGTATCTCCTTGCCACAACATTTTTATTTTTCACAAATGATGAGGCACTATAAGACTTGGTGAAAATCCAATTCTACAAGGGCAAATATGTAAGTGGATAGTGCTCTTTTAAAAATTCTAATTTTATATAGCTTTTAACCTGATAAGAAAAATTATGGACCGGATCATTTTTCATAAATAGAATATAGAAAAAAAGATAAAAATATTGAGGATGGTATCCTTGATGTATAATTATATCAAGTTAAACACATTTATGAGGAGTTATTTGATATCGTAGGCTTTCTCAGCTCAAGAGTTGATTCTAGATATATGCACACCAAGGAAAACAAACAACTAGTGATCCACACTACCCAATACTAGCTTATTGGCTGAGAAAGTTATAATATGGGACGTGATGAAGTCTTCTACATGTGTTTCTTGGAATACAAATGCTTAATAGTTCTGTGTGAAGGGCATGAATAAATTGTAGGTGGCCACTATGTAGGCAAGGATACCACTTGAAATATTTTATTTACTAGCCTCTAATGGCCTAATTTTTTAAAGATGTGGCATATTATTCATAGAAGTGTGATGTGTGTCAATGCACCAATAAACCCAATAGAAGAGATGAAATTCCACTAATTCATGTTACAATGCAGGAACTATTTGAGAAATGGGTAATTTATTTTATTAGGCCAATATCCCCTACCACATGATGGACTAGGATGAGGTACATTATCAATGTTACATATTATATTACACTATGGGTTGAGGTAACATTTACAAGGAACTGAATGATAGCCATAACATCACATTTTTATGGGAAAACATTATTACATATATGGATGTTCATTGAACTTAACTAGTGATTAGGGCACACATTTCTTGAATAAGGTAGGGTATATTCTATTGGAGAAATTTATGGTGTCACATCACAAGACTAATCCTTACCACCCCTAGGTGAATGAAACCATAGAGGATTTCAACAAAATTTTGAGAATATCATTGACCAAGATTTTTGATGTAGGATGCAAAGATGGGAACAATTATGTCTTTGTTTTTTTTTGGGCATATAAAAAACAAACAAGAATTTAAATAAGTCTACACCATTTTAGTTAGTGTTTGGAAAGGATGTTGTTTTACCAATGAATTTTATAATACCTTCCATGCATAATGCATGCATAAGCCTATTGGATGATCAAGAGTCAATTGATGAAAAACTGAATGAACTTATGAAACTAGATGAAAAATGTGTCATAGCTCGTAGGAGTCAAGGAGTTGAAAAGGATAGATAAAAGACTTGGCATGATACAAATATGAAGTGAAATATATTGAGAATGGGTATACCAATCCTTTTGTATGAATCCAAGTTTGTTAAGCATTTAATAAAACTCTAAATTCATGAGTTGTGTCCTTATCTTATCCATGACATTTTGGATACTAGAATTTGTAAATTACAAACATTGGATGGGGAATTGATTCATGGACACTTCAAATGAAGTAGACTCAAGCCCTTCCAGATGAAATTTTTACATGAGCTACTCCACAATAAGGATTTTTTTTGTATTTATGGTTTCTTGTTATTTTTATTTTATTTTAAAATAGGTTCCTTCATTTAATAAGTGCATCCTATCATATACAAATAAAATTATTAATAAAGCACACAACCTCATAAGGTCGATTAGATGAGTTGAGTGAGATATTTATGCCAAATGCTTAATTATTTATAAGGAAGTGTTATTGCAACAATTTTGTATACCTTGCATTCTCTTGTCTAGATACTCCAAGTTGTTTTATTTACAATCAAGTTGTAAAAGGATTCTTTTTATATATTATCATGCCATTGTTTTATGTTTTAATGACTTAATACATGCTCACTCTTATTTTTTACATAATTTTTTCTCAAATTTATAAAATAAATAATAGTCTTGACTAGTTATGTAGACCCTCACACATATTGATATGTGGCTTTAGAGGACCATGCATGGATTTTAGTATAGGGTTAGAAAAAGCTCAAATATAAAAAATTAGATGAACTCACATGAAGGAATTCAACCAAGTATTGAGATACGAGAGATATGTGGAGTAGAGATTATGAATAAAAATGACATGCATTGTGCCCATGAAAGGAGGAAAATAGAAAAATGCATAGGTCATGCCTAAATGGAATCATGCAAGGTGATGTCACCTATAATTAATATATTATAAATACTCAAATTTAGTCATGAATACTTTATAATGATTTGTTTGAGTCAAATAGAATAGGTGTATGACTTGGATAAGAGTTTCTTCAAGTGAATATGATCTAATTTGAAAATAATAGGGAAGCTTTGCTCAATGTGAAATAGTATAAGTTTGCCCAAATAGTGACATTGCCAAAGTTGCCCAGTATTTACCAAGTGGGTAGAATAAGTGGCTTACATGTTTATTTATAGCAATCCAAAATGGGTGAAACCTCATGCTACCTATTCTAAAAATATAGAGTAACCTATAAGTGAGGGTTTAAATTTTAAAATGAGACATTGCTTAGGTAAGGGGAAAGACTGACATATAAAGGTCAAGATCGATCGACAACCCCATATCGTACATATTGATTTTGACCTAGAAGGGTAACATTTGTATTAATATTTTAGAGTGTCTATACAAAATTTTAGAGGAGTTTTTATTTATTGAAAATATTTATGTAGGTGCAAACTATAAAATTAGAAGGGATGCACCCGTACAAGCACGTAGGATAGAGTTAGGTTGTGAAATAGGACCAATTTAAGGGCTTAAGTCAAGTAAGATAAATATGGGCCATAACTGACATTATCAAGTATTCATGACAAAATTTTAGCATCTACATTTTCCCCTTATTTAATCTATAAATCATATTACTAAAGTAAAAGGGAAGATATATCTAAGTGTGTACAACACACTTTGCCTTTGTGATAAAGATCCAATCATGTAAGGTATTCCATAATGAATTTTAAAATGATGTAAAATTAGTTAATGTCCATATGTTGAATTGATAATTTAAATTTAACCTGAATTTGGAAAAAAATAAATAACAAGGAAGGATTACACTTGTATGTGTGAAACTAATTTTTCTCTTATAACTTTGTTTGGAGATGATGCTTCCTTAAAGTATTAGAGAATTGGTGCTTTCGATGAATTATTTGAAGGGGTTGGTTCCTTTGTTAAACCAATGGAAAATTAAGGGTGATCAAGCCCCAATTTGAAGTGAACATGTATATAAAATAAAACCCACTAAGGGACATATAAACCTCAATTTTCATTGTTGGTATTTGTAACCCCAAGAAGGAATAGGTTGTAATGCACAAGAGATTCAAAGTCTATAATTCTAGAGGGCATTGAATCTCTAATATACATTATACACTTTAACTAAATGAGCCAATACATATGGATTTTAAATTCAATTATCATTTTCTTCCTTAGTTCATGTATGCATGATCAAAATAGAATGGATAACATCCATACCCCTATCATGGCCTCATATAACAAGTAGTAATGAAAGTATGGCATGAATTTGTATCATGCCCCTGAAACAGTATAATGTGGGCATGAATTTGTATCATTCCCCCTATGATAAATTTAAAATTTGTAATTGTATGTAGATGTAGATTTTGTACTTTATGTTTGAATCTTGTGCACATATGCCGATGCATATGCACCCAAAATTTATGAATCTATGATATGTTCCTATAATGTGAATGTATATATATAGCATATTCCCCCATAATATATAACAATAGTTGAATTGTGAACCATTTTGAATTATCTGAGACTATATTTTGTATCCAAACCTAATTTTTTACTTATAGGAGCTTACTCTATATGAAAATCCCACTAAAATCACCCCTTTTGAGGTGAGGGATGTGTCTTGGAAGTCACTCATCTCAAAAATAACATTTAATTATTTTATGCATATTAAGACATAATTATTGAATATCATAACATATGCAAAAAGATGTGTCTTCATAAGAAGATATGTATCATTTAAAGCATGTGTGTAACACATGAGACAAGGTATAAAGTGTTAATTATAGATAAATGTATCAATTAAGCTCATAGTAATAGTTGTAATAAAAAAACAATTTATTAATTTTATTGTTTGTAATAGTGTTAAATTTCATATGAATGGATGGATGAGATCCATGGTGAGAGAGAGAGAGATAAAGCATGTTTGTTAAAGTAGGGGAGAATAATAGAGTTGAAAATAGGGCAAACACACCAGTGAAAGGGAAAATTAGGTGTGGTAGGTGTGAAAGGTGGGGGTAATCATGGTAAAAATGAGTTAAATAGAGTTTTATTAGAAGAAATCTGTAAGGAGAAGGAATGGTGGAGTGAGGTGGAGAACTCAGGAAAATTAGGAGATCAATGGAAAGTCAAACTTATTGTGAGCAAGCCTCAAGTACCTAATAAGTATTTAGGGGAGATGGTAGGAAGCCAATTAGTGGGAACTAGGACTAATGATGTTCTTATTGGATGAAACCATCATTGTAGGGATTTTATTTTTGGTGATAGTGAAAAGAAGACCCTTGAAATTATTCCATAGGGATTCAGGGATGGAGTGAATATTGGAGAAGCGGTGGTTTTGGAATGGAAATTAGACCTTTTAATAGAGAAGGTTAAGCTTTTAAAAGAATGTGCCCTAATTTGAAAATGTATAGGAAAATAACTAATGATTAGGGTAATATAATTATGGGTGTAAGATTATTGGGGCTTTAGATTAAATAATGGATCCCTAATTTTTATCCTTTAGTGGCTTAGAAAGGGATTTATCTAATTTGGGTTCACTTCTATGGTTTTCCCCTAGAGTATTAAAGCAAGGAATGTTTGGAAGCATTAGAGGTTTGGTAGGAAATTTGATTGAAGTGGATGAGAGGTCAGTAAAAGGAGGACATATAGTGTATGCGAGGGTTAGAGTTTCTTAGATCTGGATAAATAAATCCTAAAAAGCATCATGTTTAAATTTGAAGGACGAGAATGGAAGTAGAGAATTAATGTGGAAAAAATCCCATTCAGATGTTATAAATGCCATCATTCAAGGCATATTCATAAATTTTGAAAAAAGGGTAGGAGCAAACCTCAAACTAAATCCCTAATAGTTCAGCCTAGGTGGAGACTAAAATATAAATAGGGGGTTTTGAGAAAGGAGTATTTGAAAGGGATAACCTTGTAGAGCTAGTGGGTGGGAAAGAAGAAGTTTTAAAGTCTAAGTTTTTAAATATTGGAGAAATAAAGACACTACTTAAAAATTTTGGTTCCATAGAGGTAATCTCTTTAGATTTGATGTTGAAAAGTTGTAAGTTTATTGAATAAGAATCTCAATCTATAAGGTATTTACTACATCAAGCTCACTAGCATTTGGTAAGTAAGACTTGAATGGTTGATGAGGGAGTGGTGGATGCAAAAAGGGGATTAATGGTAGAAATTCAATTAGAGTTAGAAGGAGAAGAAGAAGATTCAAAAGGGGAACTAAATTATAGAGAAGTGTTGACAATCTCTCAAACTCAATGTTCTCTAAATCATCTGAATTGGGGATCATAGAAGAAAAAAGCATAGAAATATAAAAAGGATAAAGTAGTAGGAGAAATTTTGGGAGGTAAACAAGGTACTTTGGAGTCATCTATTGATGTTACAAGGTAGGGGGTGGAAATATCCTCTCCAAGACTATGAAATTTATCTCATGGAATGTTAAACATCTCCTTAATGTGGAGAATCTAGACATCATGCTTCTTAAAGTAATTAAATTAAGTTTAGTATAATCTTCAACATTGATGAACTCTAATCATTGTTGTTAGTAAGGTTTTTTTATGGAATCAATAGGGGATTTGAGGAGCCTAGTGGTATTATGGTCTCCTTTCTCTGCTAGGTTAGAAGTTGTGGAGGCTAGGAATAATTGGTAGTTATGTAGAATATCAAATTTCAATTCAGATATTCATTTTTTATTTATTAATGTCTGTGGACCATAGGGGGTGATTTTGAAGTCTCAATTTTGGTTTGATTTTTATGATGTCTTGAGTAGGTTTTTTATTTATAAAGTTTTTTTGGGGTGAGATTTTAATATAGTTTTGAATTCCAAAGAGAAAATGGGTGGAGTGCAGTTTGGCCAACAAGCTATGCAAGGTTTTGATGGGTTTGTCCTTAATAATGATCTTGAGAATGTGGAGCTGAAAATAGGTTAGTTTGCCTAGAATAATATGAGAATATGTATTGATAATATTTCTAAGCATCTAGATAGATTTTTGGTGTCTTCAAATTGGATTCAGAGTAAATGGAAGGTGGATAGTTGGGTGTTATCGTATTCTAGATCAGATCACCTACTGATAACTTTTAAAGTAGAATGTGATAAACCCCTTGAGAGGTGTCCTTTTAAGTTTGAATTTATGTGGTTGAGATATTCATCCCTTTTTCTATTAATTCAGAAATGGTGGAAAAATTGTCCTTTGCCCTTGAGATCCTTGATGTATGAAATGTGTAAGAGGCTTCAATATATTAAGGGTAGGCTTAAAAAGTGAAATGAAGAGCATTTCAAGAATATTTTTAGGAAAAGGTGAGGGTTAAATTGAAGTTCCACAATCTAAATGAGTAGGTTTCTTTGGTTGGAATGGATGCTCAAGCATATGCTAAGGAAAAAAGGTTGATGAGGGATTATGAATAGTTACTTAAACATGAAGAGATTCATTAAAAACAAAAATCTAGAGATAATTGGCTAAAAGATGGAGATAGGAATTTGGCCTTTTTTCATCTCTCAATTCAAGCCAAAATGAAGGTGATGTGTATAACTTGTGTTAGGACAAGGAAGGGGGATTTTTTGGATTCCTTGGAGGAGATAAGGGAAGAGGATATAGTATTTTTTAAGAGTTTTTGAATGGTGACAATAGGTCAAATTTGGAGGCTCAAAGATCTCTTTTGGATCTGGTGCCTCCTTTGATTTAAGAGGTAATGAATGCTAAAATGATGGCTCCATTTTCATTGGAAGAAATTAGAATGGTAGTGTTTTTGATGGAAAAGGAAAATTTTATTGGTATGTATGTATTCCCAATGGAATTTTTACAATTATTTTGGGAGGTGGTGGGAGAGGATGTGTGGAAGATGGTGGAAGAATGCAGGGTGAGAAGGAAGGTAGCCTTAGATTTGAATGTGACTTTATTTTCACTATTTCCTAAGGGGAATCTTAGGTATCTTTTAGTGATTATAGGTTGACTACTTGTGTAATACAGTGTATAAAATCATCTCTAAATCTATGTCTAACAAACTCAAGCCTCTAATTGATATGTTGATTTCTAAAGAATAAGTAGGTTTTATCCCAAGGAGGAACAATTCAATAAGGTATTATTGTGGCTCATGAGATTATCCATTTTATATCTCATAATATACATAAAGGGATGTTGGTTAAATTATATATTAGTAAGGACTATGATTGGGTGAATTAGTATTTTTTGATGAGTGTTCTGAGTAAATTTGGTTTTAGGAAAGAATGATGTGATTGGGTTTTATTTGTATTACTGGGCCTAAATATTTAGTTTTGATTAATGGTAGTTTAGTAGGTTTCTTCAAAGTTTTATGGGGATTGCAGTAGGGATATCCCCTTTCCCATTTTATTTTCATTTTTAATGGTAGAGGCATTGGGAAGAGCAATTAGTTAGGCTAAATCAACTGGGAGGTTGCAGGGTCTCAAAGTGGTGGATAATGTGGAAAGTCTCTCTCATCATCAATTTGTAGATGATACCTTCCTCTTTGGGTGGGTGATGGTTTAAGAATATAAATAATTAAGGTCCATATTATAGTTATATGAAGAGGCCTCTAGGTAGTTGGTAAATGAACGTGAATCAGATATTTATTTTATTAATTATGATCAGTTGGTTCAAAAAAAATCTAGCTAGGATTTTGGATTTTAGGATTGGTAAGCTCCATAGAAATTTTTTGGGGGTTCCCTCTTTGATGGTGTAAGAAAATTAGGTTTTTGGAATAATATGGTTCATAAATTAAAATTTTTGTTATCCTCATAGAAATTAAAATGGCTTTTCTTAGTGGGTTGCATCACTTTAATAAAGACAGTTTTAAGTGCACTCCTAACATATTGCTTCTCTATTTTTTGCCCTCCTTTCCAAGTGATCAAGTATATAAATCATATAATGAATGAATTTTTGTGGAAGGGGATGGGAGAAGCTAAAAATATCATATTGATGAAATGGGAGAATGTGTGTAAGAGGAAATAGAGGGGTGGAGTAGGAATTAAAGAACTTCAGCTTCATAATTTAGCTTTGAGAGTTGAATTCATTTGGTTGATGATTTATAATTCTAATAGTATTTGGCTCAAAATAATTTAGGAGAGGTATAAAGTATATGAATATTTGGTGAGTGTGGTTTCAGTGGATAATCCACCTAGAGGTTCTCATGTGTGGATTTTTTTACTTAAATATAGGTTGATTATTTCTCAGCATGTTTCTTAGATGGTAAATAATGGTCAAAAATAAAATTTTTAGCAAGATTCTTGGAATGGCCATAGATCCCTAGTATAAATATTTGAAGGATCAAATATGATATAAGTATTGAAATAACTCTAGGGTAATAAAGTGGTAGATTATTTGGAAAATCAAATAGGATTGGTTAGGCCTGACATCACTTGGAAAAGTTTGGTCAATCTTCCTTTCCCACAGGAATAAGGAAGGGCTCCAAAGGCTTGTCTTTCAAAGAGGAAATTTTTAATTAATGATAAGTAGGATTAGCTTCATTGAATTGGGAAAAAAATAGGAATTTATTTAGTAAAACTTGGATATCAAATGGCAGAGGCTGTAGATGATTTTTTGGCTTGGGCATGTTTCTTGTGTTGAGGTAAAGAAGCTCTAAAAAAAGTTGGGGATTTTTCTTGGATGGAAATTCAAAGTCACATTATAACTTAGAATGGGTTGAAAAAATGGGAATTATAGGTCCTTCAAGGTGTTGTATGTGCAAATCAAAAAAGGAATTAGTGAATCATCTATTATTTGACTGTCCCTTTACAGTCTGGTGTTAGGCATGGCTTTGTGGTAAGTTTAATTAGTCTCAGGCCTATCCATATTCATTAAGGATGAATTTTAATCTTTGTTACACATTGATTATTTTCTAATCAAACTATTTTATTATCCATGGATATTTATAGTTGATGCATTTGATTTGGCTATTTTTGACTAAGATTTGAGATATATGTTTTTATGGGATAGTAAGATATTACTTAGGTTAGATGTTTGCATTATTGTGATTTAATTTTAGTGTATGTGTTTACATTATGAACATTTTGATGTGTTATTTCAGTTATATTTTATGTTTTATTTATATCATATTGATATGATCTAACTACCTTCTTGTTGTAAGGTTGATGCATGAGAACTCATCCCTTAGAACATGCCAGAGGGAGAGCATAATCAGAGAGGGTGACATAAATAGAGATGTTAGAGGATGATAGAGAAACCACATAATCCCTCCACACACCACATTATTTATCACATGTTAGAATGCATAATGAAATGGGTGACATAGTGTGTTTATTTCTGATTTCATTAGATAGTTGATTTTCATGGTTTGTCAATATAGTTTTTAATGAATTTATGAAACTCATTTTATGTGATTAGTATGTTGATAATTAATGATAGTATAAATGTTATTAGAATAATTATATTTAAATTTTGGATTATTAATTTATGAAATTGTCATTAAAATTCTATGGCAATAAAGGATAATTGATTAAATTAGTAAATTATAGATTTTTTGTAATCTATGTAAAATTTAGTGAAAGTTGGAAATTACCATTTAAGATGGAAAATGAAAAATAATGAAAAAATAATAATAAAATAAAAATAAAAATAAATAAATTGGTCTAAAAATAAGAAAAGCAAAAAGGATGAAAATACATTAAATAATGAGAAAAAGGAAGAAAAACAAAAATCTAAAAGAAAAGAAAAATATTGTAAAAGAGAAAGATTACGACCTTCTTATTTGAGGATGCAATATGAAAAAAAGGGGAATAAGTATTTTAAAAAGATAATTGGGAGCAACAGAAGGGAAGTGTAGCACAAGGAAAAGGAGATCCTCAACACAATTTGCTAGTAGGCAATGTATTCAATTCTAGTATATGATCATGTGAAAATTTTGGTTTGAAGCTCTGTGTGTGTGTGTGTGTGTGTGTGGTGTATATTCAATTAAGAATTATAATATAGAGATTACCTATGACACCAAATTCTATTCAACAACATGTGAGTATAGCGTATCACATAGATGAAAAAACAATTTACTATACATATGAATTTTATAAAAGGTAAATAGTGATTCATACTAGTCTATAGTTTAATTAAACCAAAAACTTAGTAATAGACTTATACTTGAAATTGGTTCCAATATGTACTAGGTGACTACGTCTTATATGCATGTTTATAACACAGTGGGCTTATTTAATACAATTTTAAAAAATGATGCATGTTTATGTTTTATTCTTATGATTACTATGTTATATGCATAAGACGGTGATGATCCTTTTAAATATAACACAACATTGAAACCATAATGATTTATGCATGTTCATATTAGGTGATAATTATTTAAATATATGAACCTATTGTTTAGAATGGTATACTTTTATATTTGAGCAGTGAGTAAGATACTTAAAACTGCATCTTAGGATAAACCATTTAAGTTTGTATGCAGACGTCACTTTATATTTAATTAGCAACTTATTTAATATATAAAGAGTCTCTATATATTTTATTGACAACCTATATGTTATATAGTGAGTCATTGTACATTTTATTCTCAACCTTTATAATCTATGATGGGTTACATGAGTTTAATTTAAACCTGCATAATATAACAAATGGCCTCATTATAATTTATTACTTTAATATCATCATTGTAGATTCATGTTCAGACTGTATAATTTCTTAAGTTGTAACCAATTATCAACTGCCAGATGAGTGGTGTTGTCATATAGTATATTCCCAGTCTATAATGGACTTCTGTAATCCATGCATACTATTTAAGTGGCATTTATATAAATATTTTAATTCCTAGTCTTTAATAGATCATTGTAGTTTTCTTATTCACAACTTATATTATATATAAGGGAGTTGTCATAGTCTAATTCATATCTTGTGTAATATATCATATAAATATGTCATTATATTTCATAATGGTGAGTGTTATTAATTAAATATATATTGGCATTGCTTTATTTTATGCTCACAATTGTATACAAATTGACAGTAGCTAAAACTTATAGTCTTCATATTAGTTGTTGAATACATAAGTTCTTGGCTGAGTCGTTACCATAGTTAGAGGTGTATCTCTTATTTTTGGGGCATATATTTATTGGAACAAATTATCACTAACTACTTGGCTTTAAGAAAAAAAAATTAAACCCTTAGCGCCTTAGTTATACAAAGAGGATTATGTATAGATTAAGGACTATATAAGTTTGCTAATTAGTATCTAAAACTAATTAGGGGAAAGTTTTTAGAAAAATAAAACATGGTTATTTTCACTAAATATGTTGAATTTCTCTTATATTTCTATATGAACCACCAAAAAAATATAAATCCATATATAATAAAAAGTTGAGAGTTATTGTATAAGCAGGCATATATCAGTGAAATTTTAACTTAAGTATGTATAGACTTATATAGAATCCTAAAAATTGATTAAGAATAATTATTTAGTTTATAAATCATAGTCAATCTATTCGATATCATAACGGTTGAATAACCTCATAAAATCTCATTTTGTGAATACTAATAGCTGTAGGCATTATGTGTGGTTAGTATATTGAGAATATTTCAAGTGTTAACTGAGGCATGTATAGGATAAATAATTCAATTTAGTCTTTATTATGATATGTAAGAATTTTCTTATTATATATAAACTATGAATCAAAACATGTGGTGTAAATGTAATATTAGAATTTTATTATTATATATAAATTATGTATAGACTTATATAGAAGCCTCAAAATTTATTAAGAATAATTATTTAGTTTATAAATCATAGTCAATCTATTCGATATCATAACGGTTGAATAACCTCATAAAATCTCATTTTGTGAATACTAATAGTTGTAGGCATTATGTGTGGTTAGTATATTGAGAATCTTTCAAGTGTTAACTGAGGCATGTATAGGATAAATAATTCAATGTAGTCTTTATTATGATATGTAAGAATTTTCTTATTATATATAAATTATGAATCAAAACATGTGGTGTAAGTGTAATATTAGAATAAGTTATGGTATGATAAACGTGAGCTATAGGCATAAAAGTGCCTATTAACATATATATGTACATAGAGGTGCATTCTTACAGTTATAGTTCTATGGGTAGATTATAAACTATATTAAAGAATTATGTATAATAAAGCTTAATGAATGTGTGCATTCAAACCCCTAAATGTATAACAAATGTTAGATTGAATTATCCTATGTTTCATGTGTACTAAAACTTGTCTTGTTATATCTAGTTATTTATATAAGATTTTATGTTTCCTTGGATTTATGACTACTTTATTAGCTTAGTTACGATACTTAGTAGTTATATTTAAAAACACTAGACTATGGTAATATGGGTTATCATAGGGTATAAAATGTTTAGAAATTAATTATAGTAGTTATAATCTATAGTTAAATGTGTATTTTACCTGGATGGTATTAACTTTAGTCGTTATTTTTAGTATGGGATAGATAATAATGTAAGATTCATTCATACATTTGATGGAATAAATATATGCTTTTAATTACTCCTATGTTTAGCATGTTATGTGATATGATTACTAGTGGGATGTAAATTATATGAATATTATGGTTAAATTATGTTTGACCAATATTTTATTATTGATACTAAGTAAGGAGTGAGATAGACTTCATTAGCTTACAAGCATCATAATACTAGATGAAGGCAATCAGATTAAATGGTGTGTATAAATTTGATTGATCTATATATCAATATTATTTATTATTCTTAAAACTTTGATCAAAGTATGTTTAGTGAGACATTATCATTTCATGAGTATGGTTTACATGTTTGTATAATATATTTCAATAAAATGGGTTTTATATGATACATTACATGTTTAGATTTAGAAATCATACAACACATGGGTACTTGTTTGTCTCTCTGGATTCCTACACTGTCGCTATCTACTCATATGTGAAGGTAGGGTCATTACTTAATGGGATTAATGAAAGGGATCATTGGTCCATGTTTGGTGTGGAAAATTTCTTAGATAATTCTCTCCCTCCCCACAATAGTACTATTTTTGAGATGATACTTGAGACTACCACATATACTAGAGTTTGGAAAACTAGGCTCTAAGGAGCCATGTATCTTATATATGTACATTGTATTGTATTGTACTTATTATTGAAACATTATCATTAAAAATTATAATTATTTATTTATTATAAATTGATAGTAGTGGTTGTAGACTTGTATCAACCGTGGCTGGGTTAATGTAATTACTTTCTATATTCACATTATGATGTGATCTCATGATATTATATATCAATGATATATGATGTAATATTATTTATTTAATATTATCACATTTAGAGTATTTTGTATGATATTTTTTTAGACTGTTGTAGCATAATTATATTTATGGTATATGTGTTTATTTTTTAAAAATTACATATTTCTAAGTAGATCTCAATGGGGATGTTACATGTCGTATTAGAGCTATGACTCAAACTCTAGGACCTAATAAGTCCACTAACATTTTCATATCCTTATATTTTTAGAAATAAGGATGGTGAAAACTGGAGTTTCTAGAGAGGGTCTATCGAATGCTAATGAAATCAACCCTATATTTGATCCTAGCCTATTTTCCATTGAGCAATCAGTAAATATGGACCAAATTCTCATAGCCATGAATGCGACCAGGGATTGAATTACATCTCTAAAGTAGGTGGTTCATGGCCATGAAGAGCAAGAATAATAATATGTACTAGAAGAGTATCCCATTAAGCATAAAAATACTCAGGATGCTAGAGCTTAGGTACCTATGGACTTGGCTAGAGACATGAATAAGGTGAACCCACCTAAGTTTGATGGGACTATTTTGGGTGATGAAGCTAAGGCATGGTTGATTCAGATGAAGAAGTATTTCAAAATTTAAAAATATTTTGAGGTCACCAAGGTAGTATGAGGAGCATATCAGTTGGTTGGTGAGGTAGTTATGTGGTGGGCCAATAAGAGGTTGAAAATGAATCTTAACTTGACCACCACTAATTGGGATCAGTTTGTGGCAATATTTAGGTCATGATGGATTCCACAACCTCAGTGCTATCAAGTACTTTGTTTAACCATCAATTTTCCATTTTGATAGATACAAGAGCCATAAAAAAATTTATACCTCCTAAGATGCTTCATAAGTTAACTATAAGCACTATACTAATGGAAAATGCATGGTTAGTATAGTATGGAAATGACTCAAAAATCATGGTTGATAAGTGTTTAATTAAAGTAGAGATTAGGTTGCCTAAACTCATGATAGTTGTGAATCTATATGTAGCACCACTAGGGTCATATGATGTGATCTTAGGAGTCAACTGGCTTGCAAAACATAAATCTAAGGTTGATTGATAACTGAAGAAGGTTGAGTGTCTAGATGATTTTATAAATCAGACACAAATCTAGGGCAAGAAGAGATAATTGAAGCTTAGGTAGATTTATGAAATGCAACTCAAGAGGGTTAAATAAAAAGGGTGCCAAGAATTTATCATCAAGATAAATGAAATGGAGGAACCTAAGGAACCATCTCTTGAGGATTACCCATTTCTTAGATATTTTCATGATCTATTTCTAGAGAGTTGTCAAGTTTACCGCCTAGACATGAGTTTGATTTTTTTATCGACATCATACCTAATTTGGAACCATAGTCTAAGGCACCATATAAGATAACAACCATTGAGTTAGTTGAATTTAAGGCTTAACTTCAAGAATTATTAGAAAAAGGATTGATTAGGCTAAGTGTGTCACCATAGGGTGCACTAGTTATCTTTTTTAAAAAGAAGGATGGTACCCTTTGAATTTACATTGATTATAGAATGTTGAACAAGGAAACCATAAAAAATAAGTATCCTCTACATCGTATAGATGATATTTTCAATCAAATACAAGGAGTAAAAATATTTTCTAAAATTGATCTTAGAGAAATATACCATCAATTAAAGATTCAGGATGAGGATATATTGAAGATAACATCTAGAACTTGGTATGGGCACTATGAGGTCACAGTGCTACCATTTGTATTAACAAATGATAAAACAACATTTATTAATCTCATAAATAACATATTTAGAGATTAACTTGATCACTTTGTTTTGGTTTTTTTTGAATAACATTCTTATCTAATGAAAGAATGAAGAGGAGCACCTTTAATATCTAAAATTGGTTGTGAAATGGCTATGTAAGCATAAGGTGTATGGAAAGTTGTCTAAGTGCACATTTTTATCGTAAAGAATCCAATATTTAGGACATATTATCTCTATGGATGGTATCTCATTAGATTTGTGAAAGATTAGAGCCATTATAAAATAGCCAGTGTTAAAAATGTGCATGTGGTAAGAAGTTTCATGGGGTTAGCAGACAACTATAAGAAGTCCATTCTAATTTTTTTCAAGATAGCTAATCTAATTAATTCCTTACAATGAAATAACCACAATTTTGTTTGGTCAGATAAGTGTGAAGTAGCTTACCAGGAGTTAAAAAGAAGGCTTAATTACACACCAATGTTAAGAGTTCTTGATCCCAATGGTAAATTTTTAGTGATCACATATGCATTAGGATATGGACTAGGAGGAATCCTTATGTAGGATGGTGAAGTGGTGGCTTATGAGTCATGAAATCTAAAGCCATATTATGTGCACTATGCCTCTCATGATCTGGAACTTGTAATAATTTTTCATGCTTTGCAAGTGTGGAAACATTACTTGTTGGAAAAACCTTTTGAGCTCAAGACAAATAACTTGAGACTCAAGTACATTTTCAACCAACCAAATTTGAATGCTCATGAGAGATTTGGCTTAATTTTTTGTCAGATTACAATTTTAACATCAACTATATCAAAGGCAAACAAAATAGAGTAGTTGATGCCTCCAATTATAGAAGGTACATAGAATTTATAGATATGATCAAGAGTAATTTTAAGGATTAGGTGATTGATTTCTCACCAGGAGATGAATTTTTTGATCAAGTTAGGAAATCATTGTCTGATAATGCTTATAACCTTGGTACAAAGGATTCAGATTGGAGAGTGATGGTATTTTGCATTATAATGGAAGGATGTATGTGGTAAATCAAGAGAATATGTGGATTAAAATTCTAAATGAATTACATAATGCCCCATATTCAGGACATCTAGGAGTAACCAAGCTCATGGCAAAGCTTTGAACATTGTATTTAAAGAAGGGAATCAACAAAGATGTAATAGATTATGTGTCACATTGTTTGGAATCTCAACGAGTGAAAGCTGAACATGTGCATCTACTTAGATTTTTATATCTACATGATATACTAGAATGGAAGTGGTAAGTGGTAAGTGATCATTATGAATTTTGTCCAAGGTTTACCGATGTCATGGAACATGCATGATATGATCTTGGTAGTTGTTGACAAACTAACTAAGGTGACTCATTTTATATCAAAATTTTTGAGAGATGATGCACCTACCCTTGTGAAGAGGTTCATAAAGAAAGTGTATAGGTTACATGGATTTATAGAGAAGATCATTTTGGATTGTGATTCAAAGATGACTTCAAGATTTTGGGTAACTCTAAATTCAACTTTGGGTACGTAGCTAAATTTTAGTATAACATATCACCTAGAGACTGAGAGAGTTAATTAGGTGTTAGAGGATATTCTTCATATGTATTAATGGATCAAAAATACAATTGGTAAGGTTATATCCCATTGGTTGAGTTTACATTAAACAAATCATACCAATCAACTTTGAATATGACACTATTTGAGGCACTATACAAAAGATGTAGGACACCAATCAGTTGGGATAGGTTAAAGAATAGGGTAGTCTTTAGACCTGAGATGTTTTCAGAGATGAAAGAGCAAGGTAGATTAATTAGGTAGAGATTGGTAGAGGCCAATGATATGCATAAGATTTATACAGATTTAAAGAGGACAACAAGTCACTTTACAATTAGTGATAAAGTGTTCTTGCAAGTTAAGCTGTAGAAGAGCTCGATTAGATTTGGAAAGTTAGCAAAATTTTCACCAAAATATGTGGGACCTTTTGAGTTGTTAGAAGTGGTCAATCCTATAGTGTATAGGCTTGCATTACCACCAACCTTAGCTCTATTACATAATGTATTCCATGTTTCTTATCTTAAAAAATATATATCTAATCCTACACATGTGTTGGATTAGAATGCTTTGTAGGTTCTAGATCCCAGGGTGGTCACAGTAGAACTAATCAGGGTAATTAACACATGCAAACTTTATTTGTGTAACAAAGATATGTCACAGTGTAAGGTCTAGTGAGACCAATACTCTGAGAATGATTCTACTTGGGAGGGCTATGATAAGTTCTATAAGAGATTTTCACATTTATTTACTTGATTAGATACTGCTATACTATGTTATTTTTTGTTGAACAATATTTTAATTTAGAACATATGTTTGAATAAGAGTCATCTAGGATAAATATTAGATTTAGGGGGGAAGGATGTTACATCCTAATTCTTCGCTAAGCAAATTATTTGATTATCCTTGGATACTTATAGTTGACATGTTTGATTTGGTTTTTTTTTACTAAGCTTTGATATATATGTTGTTATGAAATAGTAGGATATTTCTTAGGTTACATGTTTGTATGATTGTGAATTAGTTTTAGTATATGTGTTTAAATTACGAACATGTTGATGTATTTTTTCAATTATATTTTATGTTGTATGTATATCATATTGATATGATCTAACTACCTGCTTGTTGTGAGGTTGATGCAAGAGAACTCATCCCTCAAAGTATGTTAGAGGGAGAACATCATTAGAGAGGGTGTCATAGATGGAGATGTCGAAGGATGATATAAAAATTAGCTAGAACCCTACACACACCACAATAGTTAGCACATGTTAGAATGCATAATGAAATGGATAACATAGTGTGTTTATTTTTGATTTCTTTAGATAATTAATTTCCATGATTTGTCAGTATAGTTTAAATGACTTAATGGAACTCATTTTGCATGACTAGTATGTTGATCACTAATGATATTTAAAACATTATTAGCATAATTAAATTTAAAATTTAGAATATTAATTTATGGAATTATCACTAAAATTTTATGGCAATAAAAGATGATTAATTAAATTAGTAAATTATGAATTATTTGTAATTTATGTTAAAATAAATAAAAGTTAGAAATTACCATTTAAGATGGAAAAATGGAAAAGAATTAAAAAATAAAAAAAATAAATAAATTAGTCTAAAAATAAGAACACAAAAGGAAGAAAATACATTAAATAATGAGAAAAAGGAAAGAAAAACAAAAATCTAAAACAAAGAAAAATCTTCTAAAAGAGAAATACTACACCTTTCTTATTTGAGGATGGAATATGAAAAAAGGGGAATAAGTATTTTCAAAAGATAACTGAGAGCAGCAAAAGGAAAGCATAGTACAAAGAGAAGGAGATCTTCAACATAATTTACCAAGTAGACAATGTATTCAATTCTAGTATATGATCATGCAAAAATTATAGTATGAAATTGTTCATAAATGTATGTATGATTTTAGAGATCTATGGTATACATTCAATTGAGAAGTATAATATGGAGATTACCTATTACACCAAAATCTATTCAACAGCTTGAGAGTATGACATATCACATTTCTCATTTACTATATATATGAATTTTATAATAGGTAAAAAGATTCATGCTAGTCTATAATTTAATTAAACTAGGAACTTAGTAACAAACTTATACTTGAAATCCATTCTAATATGTACTAGGCAACTGCATCTTATATGCATGTTTATAATACATGTAGAGTAAAAAATACTCTGCTTTTCTTTTTGATTTTCAGTTTTGCACTGCAAAATTTTGTTCCCACATATTTTGGTTTGAGACAGAGAAGTTTTAAAATAGAGCACGGGCTCTAATTTTCTTTTTATTTCATTTTTATCTAAGTGTCGAAGTTACGCGGAAGTTGCCAAGTGTCATCGACTGAGGTACCTTTCACAATTTTTATAAGTTAGTCAGGACATGCCATGTATCTCATAGTAACTTAGCAGAACACGACAAGTGTCAGCATCCACATTTCATATTGGCATCTGCATTTCAAATCTCTTTTGAGTGGAAGGTTTCAACAAGCTAAGTATCAGGATCAAGTGGAGGGTGCCAAGTGGCAATCGTAGAAGGTTTTAATTTGATTTTCTAAAAGCAACAAAAGATGCCATGTATCTCAGCTGAAGAGAGCGAAAGCAACCACATGTCAACCTCTAAATTTTCTTCATTTTGTTTCACCGATATAGTAAAGACTGTGGTGGGTCTCAAGTTTTGTTTCTAAAACAAGCAGAAGCCACCAAGTGTCACTGTCTGTGTAAATATGAAATGAGGCTCGATTGTTTCTATAATATAAATAGAGTGACACAGATACTAGCACATGTCACCTTCCGTAGGCTTCTCAAAAGGTGGCTTAAAGTAGTGGAGATCACTACACATCCCTAGCTAAGTAAAGTGGAGATTTCCACGTGTCTTTTGTTGAGGCAAGCAGAAATCACCACCTGTCCCTATGCCCTTTTTAAAAGTTGATCGAGTAAGAAATGATATGGGTCTTATTTTCTATAAGTTGTTAAAATTTTTGAAGAAGCGGATTGTGACAGGTGTCAAAGGTGGAACACTCCTGAGCAAAGACACAAAAAGAGTATAAGTTACTCGAAAAGTGTCGTGTATCTTCGATAAGTGATATGAAACATGCCAAGTGTCATTTTTCGGTGCATCCTAAATAAAGAGAAGGTTTTCAAGAGGAAAAGGGGAATTGGCCAAGTGTCTTCTTTCATATTGATAAAAGGGAGCATCTGGTGTATCTGTTTCAGCCAATGAACTACAGGAAGAATAGATGTTTTAAGATCTAAAAATATCCTCTATTAGACACTTCCAATTTAGTCAGAGTTTAGTCAGGATGTTAAATTAGGAACATGCAGACAATCTAGAGGGAATCCAATGCTATAAAGAGGGGTGTAGAGATCACTAGAGGGATCATCAGATACATAGAGAGAATTTTCTAAGAGAATTATTGTCAAGAGTTTTAGATTTTCTAGAGCTGTGATTAGGAATATCATTTGCCTTTGTTCTATTTTATTAAGTTAGAAAGTTTATGTAACTGTGCATGTTTCTATGCCTCTTATGTGTTTGGAGAAATAATAAGAAGATTGAATCCTATGCCTTTGTTGATATTTTCTGTCACTGCAAAAGCAGTCTAAGCTGTGAGACTCTGTTTCTATTGTTTTAATCTTTTACATTGATCATGCCTTGTTTGCTCTTAAATGTAACCAAATCTTACATATAGTTTCATTGTGCTTAGATTAAGGGTTGAATTACACTCAGGCACATCACCATAGTTAGATTTTCTTTCTTTACATTTTTTGTTTCTGTTAAAATTCCTATGCCTTTTCCCAGTATACGCTTGATATAAAGAAGAGACCAGCTTCTTAAAAATCTGGAGGTTGTTTCAAGTTACAAGTCCCACATCTTAAAACTTTCCATTGTTGGTGTTAGAAATAGGTGCAATTTTAATCATCAATAGTTTTTGGCATGCCTGGTGGGACACCATCTTGAAGTTTCTTCAAGACCATATGAACCAAAGAGCTATAAGGAGTCAAAGCTATGGACCAGTAACTAGATCTTAGTCTGCTGTAAATCTAGGTATTCTTTTGCCACCTTTGGTAACTAGTCCAATAAGAAGAGTCAATCAGTTCATACCCATACCAAGAGTAAATATGGGAGCCCCTGTACCCCCCAAGAATTATGCAAGTTAGGACACTGGTAGTCCTTTGATCCTCCCAATACCACTAGCCACTTGGGACCTTATCCCAGTAAATGCCTTGAAATCTCTACCCAAATTTAGTGGGCAAGATTCTAAAACACCTGAGAAACATTTGCAAGATGTATTTGATGTCTGTGTTATACATGTGGTCACATAGCAGAATGTGGCTATAAGATTATTAGCAGCTTCTTTTAAAGGGAAGGCTCTAGAATGGTACCGATCCTTGACTCCAAACACAATATCTACATGGGATCAACTTGGAGATATTTTCTTTAAAATATTTGAAGAAAAGGGTGATAAGTCTTCTCTGTTACAACAATTGATTACTATTCAAAGAGCACCACAGGAAGCAATGACTGACTTTAATTCCAGATTCCAAAAAACTTGGGAAAGAATTCCTACTACAGCTAAACCACCACCAAGTATGGCTAGAGTATTTTATCTTAAGGCTTTAAATTCAGATATATTTGTTATGATTCAGTCACTTGGAGGATAGACTCTGCCAGAGGCTTATGATTATGCGGTCAGAGCTAAAAATAATTTGATAGATGCTGAAAAATTGCTGCCAAGGCCTCCCATGCCCATGTTTCCAGAGAGTTCCTTACCATTACCTCAAGAATCCCCTAAATCCATAGCCCCACCTATGTCTATGTAAACATATCCTCAACCACCTGCTAAATAAATTGTCCCTACCCAGTCATCTGAGCTAGATGATATCAAGAATATCTTGAGGACATTTTCTAATGAGCTGATTAATATAAAAAGACATCAGAATACTTACCCTAAACCCCAATATCAAGGTTATCAAATAAATAGATTTCCATCACAGCCAAACCAATATCAGGGTCCTCTAAGGCAAAATACCCTTCAACTAGCAAACCAATTAGTTGTAGTCCCTACACTGTCACAGACTCTTCCCCCCAATTCAAATAGAGAAATTGTTCCAAGGCAAAATAATTATGCAGACAGCACCAATGCCTGGTGTTTTCCTTGTAATAATGATCATACACCTAGAGATTGTCCCATGGGTAAATTTACAAAAAAAGGTAGTAGAACAAAGAAGAATGGATGGAAAATTTGCCACTACTTTAGATGCACAAACTTATCAGTCTCCTGGTATGCAAAATTTGGTCCTAATGGTTCAGATGCAAGGGATGTCTTTGCAACAACAAGAATAAATAGCCTCGGACAATGCTCTATTTTCATGGGTTGAAGGTGAGGAGTCAATATTCTTGAATGATGCATCTGCTTCCAAGAAACATGTGGTGCAATCATACTACTATACTAGATCAAAGACAAGAATGATGGAACAACTTGAAGTTGCAAATAGTTAGGTTATGGAGAATCCTTCATTTCAAGGTCAACAAAACATAGCTATCAGACAAGAAGTGCCTCAGTCAGTGTATAACTAAGTGTTTCCTACTCAAATTCAATAAAAAGTAAGATATCCTTATTTTCAAAGAACTCAAGCATTAGGACCCATGAATGTGGTGGAACAACTGAAGAAGACTCTAGCACAAGTATCAATATGGGACATACTAGCTATTCCTGAACAAAAGACACTGTTACAAGAGGCTCTACAAGGCCAAGCAATGCCTAAACCTAATGGCACCAAAGAAGGACTTGCTGATGAATAAAAGCTCAAGGACACAGTTCCTCTGAAGATAATAGCCTTTGTGAATAATGCAGCAGAGGTAAGTAAATCCAAACTAGATCCTTTCTATTTGACTCTGATAGTTGGAAAGAAACTCTTGCATAATGCATTGATAGATTCAGGGGCTAGTACTACAGTCATGCCCAAGCAAATAGCTGATGCTCTAAAAATAAAATATGAACCACTTTCTAAAGGAATTATGCAGCTAGATGGCACAACAATACAAATAGTAGGGAAAATTAGACAAATCCCATTACAATTATATACTTGTCCCAATATAATTGTTAATCAAGATATAATAGTCATAGATATACCTCTTATTTTTGGTTTATGTTTATCAAGAGACTTTACAGCCAAGATAGGAGGATATATGTCTCTTGATTGGTCTCACCTCATTCTAAGAACCAAATATGGTTCAAAGATGAAAATTCTGTCTGAACCATTATCAAAGGATCATATCACTAGTGAACGAACATCAAAATTAGAGGCCGATCATGCTATGTTAAATAAGGAAGAAAGGGTTTTTGTTAAAGAGTTGGGCAACTAGACTGAGCATGATCAAGAAGAAGAAGAAAATAACTAGTTGTTAGCTATGATGCATAGTGACCCATATGGGAATTATGACTCTACTGGTCTGGGCACTTATGTCATTTTTGATGAAGACCAGGAAATCCCTAATGTTTTAAGGGAAGAGACACCAACTACTCAAGGATCTAAAAATGATTCAAAAATCTGGACCCTAAATTTTGATGGGGCTAGAAGTAAAAATGGTGCTGGAGCAGGAATTTGTCTTACTGCTCCAAATGGTGAAATTTTTTTAAGGGCTATCCATTTCCAATTTGCCTATACAAATAATGATGCTAAGTATGAATCTCTAGTACATGGGCTCCTGTTAGCCAAGAAAAAAGGAATACATAATCTAATAGTAAAAGGAGATTCATAACTACTAGTAAAGCAAATTAGGGAAAAGGCATTAGCCAAAAATGTAAGGATGAGGTCCTACAGACATAGGATTTGGGACTTAATAGAAGATTTTGAAGCCTTCAATATTGAAGTAGTCCCTAGGATTCAAAATTTTGAAGCTGATAGAATGGTCCAGATTGGCTCACAATTTGATCCAACAACTGGCTTATTAATTAATAATGAGTCAGTAAAAGTAATAGTGAGACCATCTATTCCAAACAATGATGAGAATTGGCAAGTATTCAAAAATTATTCTCAGGTACTTTCATTCTTACAATAATTAGATGAGTTTGCTGATCAATTGAAAACTAAAATTGAAGAGGCATATAGAGATCAAGTCATACAATTAAAGACTAATAAGCTTCCCAAGGGCTTGATCACTCTAGAGAATCTATTTGATCCAGAAGATGTAAGTCTGGAGAAGAAAAGATTCCAAATAAACAAAGCAGACTATTCTAAAATAGAGGTGAGTGAAGGAAAAAAATTAAAAGTTGGAAATTCTACAACTCAAGGAGAAAAGGAAAGATTAGTTGAATTATGTAAAAAATATGATAGAGTCATAGCCTAGAGCTATGAAAATCTTTATGGATATAATAGAGATATCATTCAACACATAATAGAACTGGCTGAAGGATCAAAGCCAGTCAGACAGAAATAGAGTCCAGTAAATCTAAGGATTGAATCTCTAATGGTAGATGAGTTGCAGAAACTTTTAGATTCCAAAATAATATTTCCAATCAAGCACTCAACCTGGGTATCAAATCCAGTACCAGTTAGAAAAAAGAATGGTGACATAAGACTCTGTGTAGACTTTAGAGACTTGAATAGAGCATCTCTGAAAGATCACTACCCTTTGCCATCTATGGAACAAATTCTACAAACTGTGGCTAGATCAAAGAGATTCTCTTTGCTAGATGGTTTCTCTAGATATAATTAGATTTGGTTGGCTAATGAAGACCAATACAAAACTACTTTTACTACCAAATGGGGAACATTTGCATATGCTAAGATGCCATTTGGCCTGTCAAATGTAGGAGCCACTTTCCAAAGAGCTATGGATGTGGCATTTGGGGAACTTATAAATAAAATCATCTTGGTTTATCTTGATGATCTTACCATTTTTTTTTAAAATGTTGTTGATCATTTTGATCATTTAGAATCTATTTTCAAGAAGTGTCAGGAATTTGGAATATCACTAAACCCCAAGAAATGCATCTTTGCTTTACCTCAAGGCAAATTATTGGGACATATAGTATCTAAAGAAGGAGTTTCCATAGATCTTGAAAGAGTTGCAACTATAATGAACCTACCTCTTCTAGTAAATAAAAAGGCAGTTCAGTGTTTTTGGGGAAAATTAATTTTTTCAGTAGGTTCATATCTAATTTTGTAGGCTTGGTAAGACCAGTGACACTCTTGTTAAAAAAGACATGATTTTCAAGTGGACTACAGAAGGAAGGCAAGCCTTTCAAGAGGTCAAGAAGGCTATCTCAATAGCCCCAGTACTTAGAAACCCATATTTTTCTAAACCTTTTGTAATGTATGTCTATGGAGGAGAGTTAAGTATTGTTGTTGTCTTAATGCAAAAGGATGATGGATAGGAGGGAGAGCACCCACTAGCCTTTTTCTCAAGAACTCTTAGGGAGTATGAAACCAGATAAAACTTTGTAGAGAAACAAGAATATGCTATGGTAAAAGCCCTCTAGAAATTTAGGCATATGGTATCAGGAAGCAAAATTCTGATACTTGTAGCTCACCCAAGTGTCAGAGAATACATAATGGAGGGAGAAATTACTAAAAAAAAGAGCTAACTAGATAACCAAGATCCTTGAATATGATGTAGAGGTCAAACCCACTAAGTTAGTTAGAGGTGGGGTTTTGTGCCAATATATGACTCAAGGGATTGAAAAGATGATACCTAAAGAGACAAATTCTAGAGAAGAAAAGGAAATTGTAGTAAAGATACAAGAGGTTGGTCAGGAATCCTGGGTCATAGGCAAGATTCATTTTATGAAATATGGGATTTACCCAAGAGAACTCCCTCAAAACAAGAGAAGATACTATAGGATACAAGGAGTTCATTTTGTTTTAATTGAACAGGTTCTTTTCAGAAGAAATTCTGATGGAAAATTGTTAAGATGTGTAGAAAAGGCTGAGGCTAAGAAAATACTACATGAAATGCATCATGGAGTATCAGGTGGACATTTTTTTGCAAAGACCACAACTATAAAGATAAGTGAGGTAGGTTATTTTTGGCCTAATTTTTTTACATATTATTATCAACTGGTTAAAAAATGTCAATCCTATCAATTTTATGTGGGGATGAGAAGGAATGCATCAATGCCCCTTAGTCCTATAATTGTGGATGAACCTTTTGCTCAATGGGGTCTTGACTTCATTGGAATGAGAAATCTAGTGTCTAGTATGGGTCACAAATGGATATTAACTACCATAGATTATTTCACCAGATGGACCAAGGCAATGCCACTTAAAGAAGCAACAGAAAGTGATCCTAGATTTTCTAGGGAGTATCACTACTCGCTTTGGGGCTCCTCGCACTATAATTTTAGATAATGCTAAAGCATTTTTAGGGTCTAAAGTATCTAAATTTGCATTAAAACATGGAATATATCTAAAAAATTCCTCTAATTATTACCCTCAGGGTAATGGTTTAGTAGAATCAACTAACAAGAAATTGATTAGACTCATCAAAAGAATAGGGGTTAATCATCACAAAGAATGGCATAAAGTGCTTAATTTAGCACTATGGGCTGATAGAATCATGCCTAAACAGGTGATCAAAATGTCTCCATATGAATTGGTATATGGGAAATATGTTGTAATTTCCCTTAGCTTGGAGATTCCTACTCTTCTGCTGATCAACCAGATTGAAATTGAAGAAAATGGCCCCATGCAGGTCAAACTTGCAAAACTTTTGGAAGTTCAAGAAAAGAGGGATGCAGCCCATGATTCATTGGTAAATCATCAAAAATTAATTAAGGACTGATTTGATAAAAGGACTTCAAATCCTTATTTTGAAGTAGGCTCAATTGTTTTGAAATGGGATGCAAGAGCCACCAAGCTGGGTCGACATACTAAATTTGAAGCATTATGGACTGGCCCATATAAAATTGATGCATGTAAATAGAAGAATTCATTTGAGCTGGAAACAATGGAAGGCGAACCTGAAGAGATTCCTATGAATGGGATCTATTTGAAACATTTTAGTTAGGTTATGTCATTTATGCATTGTAGTTAGATAGTTTCCCTTTCTTAGTTGCTTTGTTTCCTAGTTTTGTTTTCCCACTTTCTTTTAAATAAGTGTTCTATGAACACATAGTGCAACTCAGAGTTTTTCAAAATTTTCAAAAAATTCTCAATGCATTGAATATCTCCCAAATCTTTAGAAATCCCCAAGGTACCTTGTGTAGCCACTTGCATAACATGTCTATCTCACTATCCCATGAAGATTGAGTAAGATTTGCTAACGGTTATCCAAGTTTAATGCCATTTTGAGACTTGATGGGTCAATAAATACCCCCTAGCAAGAGTTAAAGCTTACAGTATTTCAAACATTCCTGCATTTGTGAGAAAATATCCTGCTACTTGTATTTTGGGTTCATAGTAAACTTGCTTCAGTGAAAGTGTTTCTATTTTGCAAAAGTTCATACCAGTTATCACAGAATAGATATAGAGATGGAGGGAACACAGTCTTCACAACAAGGAGCTGGGATGTATGAATCTATTGACAAGTTTCTTGTGAGCAAGTCATATGCTTCAGCTCCCATGCAACCATTGAAGACCTATTCACGGACCAGAATCCCTCAATTTGGTCAAGCAAGTGACCCAGTAAAGATAAAAGATTATGCAGATGAAATCATGGACCCAATTCTTTAAATAGCTAGTAGCAAAAAATTTAGAGAAGGGGCACATCAAAGGTGTCTTCAGAGGGCCAAAGTGGGGCAATATGAGACATTTGCCATGAGGATATGGACTTCACAACTAGCACAACTCATTGTCCCAGCTGTGCATCCATGCCCTGACTTGGTCCAATTATGCGTAGACTTGTTCCATGCACCCTCAAGCACCATTCAACAGGGTCCATTCTCGGTGCAAATCACACCATAGGATATTAGAGACATGTTAACCCTATATCATGATAAGATAGCTATGTTTCCCACTATTGCTAAAATGAAAAGAACATGGGCAAACATCAATACCCAATTGAGGTTCTTAAGATCTGAATTGCAAATGGGCGATGATGATACTACTGTGCCTACACTCCCTGCAACAAGAGCCCAATTCGCACAAGCTAGCCAAGATGCACTGTCTATGATGGCTTTCATCTTCAGCATGAAAGATAATATGGCAATTTATGGAGAACAAATGGCTATCCTCTTCAGGCTGAAGATCATCAACAAAACTCAGGAGTATCAGCTTGACTTTTCTAAGTAGATTGCATTCTCCATGGTGGAACAATTGACCCAGTTCAAATCAAAATGAATTTTTAGGTACTCTTCTTATTTGTTCCACCTCATGCTATATCAGAACTCTGACATATTTGCCCAACATATGCATCTTGATATGTATGACCCAAGTTTTGATTTACAAAGGACCATTCTTGTGTCTACATGGACACATATTTTGTCAAAAACTAGTGACCCATATGAATTTTGGGAACTATTTGTTACCCCTACTTTTTGTGACCTCAGCCCCAAACCAGTTATGAATAGACTATTTCCAAGTGTTTCAAACTTTCTAGCCAGTTGCCCAATTCCTTGTGATTTCTATTTTGGATCCCACCATACAATTATAAGAGTACATGGTTTTTGTGGGGAACCAATGTTGCTACCTAAGATTTTGACTCTTAGGTTAGCATTCTTAGAGGTAACCAGGTAGGTATCTACAGTAGATAATGAATATGGCTCTAGGAAGAGGAAGAGAAAAATGTATGACCTCCCATGGATGACAACCAACATGGTATTAGAAGCCAGAGATGTTGAGATTGTGATGCTTAGAAAGCTAGCCTTCCTGGGTTTCCTGCTAGTTGAAGACAAATGGGTATATGAACCAAATGGTTTCATAGCTTCTTGGATAAGGACTAATAGAGTTTCAACTAGAATTGCACATGAAGGCTGCCCTTTTTGGGAAAATAGGGAAAATATTAGAGAAGATACTCCTAGATTTTATGTTGAATAAACATATTTTCCCCTTCCATAAAATAGACCATGGGAAACTTTCTATGTTAAGTAGAGGGATTGTGATCCTAAAGTTAGAATGACTTCTGGCTTAAGAAGGACACTAAATAATAAAGATTGGGATGCTGAGAAAATAGAAGCTTATTGGAAATATAGGTAAGAAACTTGTCAAACAACCCATTCTTTCAGGAACATGGACTCAGATGAGAGATGGGAGGAACTCTGGGATGAGTGCCATCTCTCCCTTGTATCTAGCCTAGAGACAAGTAATTTTCTGACACTAGGTGTAGAGCCAGAATCCAGAGCAGGGTCCATCCATGAAGCCCAGGCCCCAGGGCAAACTACAGTTGTAGTTGTTGTAACAGTTTGGCCCCAATCTCTTAGCATTGTGGAACAACAAAAGAGTGTGGTGATTTCACCACTAAAAGCTTCCCCATCAATAAAAGTTATAAAAGTTCCTATTTCCCCACAAGCACCACTAACAACAGTGGTAAATATTGAAGAGAGGGGAGCACAGCCAGAAGAAGAAACCCTAAAGAAGTGAAAGAGGGTGCAATTTTAGTTTGATTCAGACGAGGAAGAAGAACCTTCACAACACCAATTACAAAGTACTGTAATTTCTCCTTAGGTAATTATTATTCCTCCTTCTCCTTCTCAATCTCTTTCTTCTCCTATGGGGATGATGATTCCATCTAGCTATATTTTATTCCTTGCCACTTTTGCCATTCCCATTTCTCACTTCGCCCCATCTATCCCTGCTCAAGCTTTAACATTACCACACTTTTCCCCCTCTATTCTAAAGAAACTTTCCCCTCAGATTGCCCATAGCCAATAGTTGGCTATTCAATATGGCTTGCCATAGGGACATCCTTTTATAGGTGGGCACATTGCCTCTCCTTCTACTTTCCAAACCCAAGCAGATGCTGCTAGGAAGGCAAGGGAAGCCTGAAGACAGAAAAAGAAGATCAAGGAAAATAAAGCTTTGGATACACCCCATGTACGATCACAATTTGACCCCATTCAGTAGTAATTGACGGTGACTCATTTGTCACCAAATGTAATCAAGCCAAGTGAGCTATGTAGCTAGAAGACTACACAATGAATGTAGTGGCCATAGACATGTCCCTGTTCAGGCCACAAGACAAAATTGAGCTACTAACTGAATCCACTTCTGCAGTTACTAAAGACTACTTGAAGACATCAAGGAGGCTACAGAAGATGGAGGCTGATTTAGCCAAGGAAAAGGCAAACTATAACAATTTGACTGTAGAAATCAATAGAAAAGACAATGAAATAGAGAATCTAAATAAATAGTTGCACGATACTATTTCTCTTCAGACTCACTGGGTGATCCAAGCCCAAAATGATTCCTTAAAAGTAGGGATAATGCAGGTATATAATGCAGTGACCACCCTAAGGTGAGAAAAAGTAGCATTACAAGCCCAATTTCAAGCAGAGCAACAAAGAGTCGAATAATTGACACTAGAGTTGGCCAATAGGCTAAAGAATGTCAGATTGTTAAATTTGGTGAAAGAGCTGTATGAATCAATGTGGAAGAGAATCTCTTCAGAGATTATTCAGCTCAGGCCTTCTCTCACCTTCTTGCTAAATACATAGAAATTATGTGAAAAGGTGGAGAATTCAGTTGCAAACACTCTGGGTACAGTGTCTGGAAGAGTATTGGACTCTGAAACATTATTGAAAAAGCTTTATGATGCAATGGATGGAATGTTGTCAGTAGCAAGAATTGAGAACATAATGGTCATTGCGAAGCGAGTGAATGAGGTTCTCCATTGCAATTTTACAGCCATCAATTGCAAAGAGCTTCTCGATGTAATGAAGGAAGGAATAAGTGAAATGAAATAGCACATTGAAGACCTAGTGCAATTAGGTCTTCCTTCTCCATTTCTTGATGACAATACTATGCTCATGGTTGATGAAATTGAACCTTTGCTATTGGCCAAGCAGAATGATCAAACAGTTTTTTAGGATTTAAGGGATGATTCGTTAGTCCCTAAAGTAGATTCAGTTTTGATTCCTGTTTCCCAACTCGAGTTCAAATTGAAGGCTATGATTTAGATGTTGTAAAAATTTTCACACAAGGATATTATTAACCTTGATTTAGCCTTTAATAAATTGCAAAATAAGTAGGGTTTATCTGATGATGAGTGGTCCACCTACCAAACAACATTGCTAAAGCTGTAATTTTAAAATTTTGATCTAGCGAGAGTTGTGGTTTCTTTTTGAGTAGGCTCAAAAGTCCTTGGGGTTGCTAGTAACTGTAGAATAAAAATACTCTGTGCTTCTTTCTAATTTTTAGTTACGCACTACAAAATTTTGTTCCCACATATTTTGGTTCGAGAAGGTGAAGTTTTGAAACAGAGCGTGAGCTCTAATTTCCTTTTTATTTCATTTTTCTCTAAGCATCAAAGTTAGGCAAAAGCTACCAAGTGTCATTGACCGAGTCACCTTTCACAATTTTTATAGGTTGGTCGGGATGTGCCACGTATCTCATAGTAACTCAGCATAATGTGACAAGTGTCAGCATCCACATTTCATATCAGCATCCATATTTCAAATCTCTTTTGAGCAAAAGGTTTCAACAAGCTAAGTATCAGGATCAAGCGGAGGGCACCAAGTGGCAATCACAGAAGGTTTCAATTTTCTTTTCTAAAAGCAACAAAAGATGCCACATATCTTAGATGAAGAGAGCAGAAGCCACCATGTGTCAACCTCCAAATTTTCTTCATTTTGTTTCACCGATATAGTAAAGATTGTGGTGGGTCTCAGGTTTTGTTTCTGAAGCAAGCGAAAGCCACCAAGTGTTGTTGTCTGTGTAAATATGAAATGAAGCCCAATTGTTTCTATAATATAAATAGAGTGACATAGATACCAGCACATGTCACCTTCTGTAGGCTTCTCAAAAGGTGGCTAAAAGCAATGGAGATTGCCACATATCCCTAGTTAAGCAAAGCAGAGATTGCCACGTGTCCTTTATTGAGGCAAGTAGAAATTGCCACCTGTCCCTATGCCCTTTTTAAAAGTTGCTCGGGTGAGAAATGTTGTGGGTCTTATTTTTTATAAGTTGTTAAAAGTTTCAAAGAAGCGGATTATGACAGGTGTCAAAGGTGGAACACTCCTGAGCAAAGACACAAAAAGAGTATAAGTTATGTGGAAAGTGCTGTGTCTTTGGTAAGCACTGCGGAACATGTCAAGTGTCATTTTTTGGTGCATACTAAATAAAGAGAAGGTTTTCAAGAGGAAAAAGGGAATCAACCAAGTGTCTTCTTCCATATTGATAGAAGGGAGTGTCTGGTGTATCTGTTTTAGCCAATGAACTACAGGAAGACCAGATGTTTCAAGATCTAAAAATATCCTTTGTTAGACACTTCCATTTTAGTCAGAGTTCAATCAGGCTGTTAAATTGGGAACACGCAAACAATCTGGAGGGAATTTGATGCTATAAAGAGGGGTGCAGAGATCACCAGAGGGATCATCAGATACTTAGAAAGAATTTTATGAGAGAATTATTGTCAAGTGTTTTAGACTTTCTAGAGCTGTGATTAGGAATATCATTTTCCTTTGTTCTATTTTCTTAAGTTGGAAAGTTTATGTAACTGTGCATGTTTTTGTGCCTCTTATGTGACTAGAGAATTAATGAGAAGATTTAATCCTATGCCTTTTTTGATATTTTCTGTCACTGCAAAATCAGTCTAAGCTGTGAGCCTCTGTTTCTATTATTTTCATCTTTTACATTGATCATGCCTTGTTTGCTCTTAAATGTAATCAAATCTTACATATAGTTTCACTGTGCTCAGATTAAGGGTCGAATTACACTCAGGCACATCACCATAGTTAGATTTTATTTATTTGCATTTTGTGTTTCTGTTAAAATTCCTATCCCTTTTCCCAGTATATGCTCGATATAAAGAAGAGACCAGCTTCTTAAAAATCTGGAGGTTGTTTCAAGTCGCAAGTCCCACATCTTGAAACTTCCCATTTTTGGTGTTAGAAACAAGTGAAATTTTAATCATCAACAATACAATGAACTTATTTTATATGGTTTTAGAAAACACTACATGTTTATATGTGATTTTTATGATTACTATGTTATATGCATAAGATGACAAAGATCCTTTTTTATGTAACATAGTGTTGAAACCGTAATGATTTATGCATGTTCATATTAGTCTTTCATTATTTAATTATGTGAACCTTTTGTTTAGAATGGTATACTTTTATATGTGGACAGTGAGTAAGTAAGATACTTATGAATGCATCTTAGGATATAACAATACCACTTAATTTTGTATGTAGGCATCATTATTTATTTAATTAGTAGCTTATTTAATATATAAACAGTTGAATATTTTATTGACAACCTATATGATTGTATAGTGAGTCATTGTACATTCTATTCTCAGTATTTCTAATATATGATGGGTCACAAAAGTTTAATTTTAGCCTACATAATATAACAAATGGCATCATTGTAATTTATTGATTCAATAGAATTGATGTAGATTCATGTCCAAACTATATAGCTCCTAAGTTGTAACCAATTACCATATTCCAAATGAGTGGCATCATCATATATTATATTCCAACTCTATAATGGATCGTTGTAGTCTTACTATTCATAGCATGCATATTATTTAAGTGGCGTCACTATAAATATTTTAATTCATAGTCTTTAATAGGTCACTATAGTTTTCTTATTCATATCTTATATTTTATATAATGGAGTTATCGTAGTCTAATTCATAGATTGTGTAATATATCATATAAAGGTGTCCTTAGATTTTATAATGGTGAGTGTTATTAATTAAATATATGTTGGCATCACTTTATTGTATGCTCATAGCTGTATACAAATTGACAATAGCTGAAACTTATAGTCTTCATACTAGTTGTTTAATACATAGGTTCTTGGCTGAGTCATTGCCATAGTTAGAGGTGTATCTCTTCTTTTTGGGGCATATATTTATTGGAACAAATTAACACTAACCACTTGGCTTTAAGGAAAAAAATATTGAATCTTTAGTGTTAGTTATACAAAGAGGATTATTTATACATTAAGGACTATATAAGTATGTTAATTAGTATCTAATACTAATTAGGGGAAAGCTTTTAGAAAACTAAAACATGGTTATTTTCATTAAATGGGTTGAATTACTCTTATATTTCTATATGAACCCCAAAAACAAAATATCCAAATCCGTATATAATAAAAAGCTAAGAGTTCTTATTTATGTGGGCCTATATCAGTGAACTTTCAACTTAAGTATTTATAGACTTATATAGAAGCCTCAAAATTAACTAAGAATGATTGTTTAGATTATAAATCATAGTTAATCTATTTGATATCATAACAATTGAATAACCTCATGAAATCTCATTTTGGGATTACTAATAACTGTAGATATTATGTGTGTTTGGTATATCAAGAATCCTTCAAGTGTTAACTAAGACATGTGTAGGATAAAGAATTTAATGTAGTATTTATTATGATATGTACAAGTTTTCTTATTATATATAAATTATGAATTAAAACACATGGTGTAAATGTCATATTATAATAAGTTATGATATGCTAAAAATGAGCTATAGGTATAAAAGTGCCTATTAACATATACATGTACATAGGGGTGTATTCTTTCAGTTATAGTTCCACGGGTGGATTATAAACTATATTAAAGAATTATGTATAATAAAGCTTAATGAATGCAAGCATTCAAACCCCTAAATTTATAACACATGATGGATTAGATTATCCTATGTTTCATGTGTACTAAGACTTGTTTTGTTATATCTAATTATTTGTATAAGAGTTTATGTTTCCTTAAAATTTATGACTACTTTATTAGCTTAGTTGTGGTACTTAGTAGTTATGTTTAAAAACACTAGACTATGGTGGTATGGGTTATCATAGGGTGTAGAATGTCCTGAAACTAATTGTGGTAGTTAAAATCTATAGTTAAATGTGTAGTTTACCTGGTTGATATTAATTGTAGTCATTATTTCTATTATAGAATAGATAATAATGTAAGATTCATTCATACGTTTGACACAATAAATGTATACTTTTAATTACTCCTATGTATAGCATGTTATTTGATATTATTGCTAGTAGTATGTAAATTTTATGAATCTTGTGGTTAAATTATTTTTGACCAATATTGCATTGTTGATATTGAGTAAGGAGTGACATGGACTTCACTTTCTTACTAGCATCACAATGTCAAATGAAGGCAATCTGATCAAGTGGTGTGTATGTATTTGATTGATCTATAGATCACTATTATTTATTATTTTGAAAAATTTGGCCAAAGTATGTTTAGTAAGACATTATCATTTCATGAGTATGATTTACATGTTTATGCAATATCTTGTAATAGAATGAGGTTTTTATGATACACTGCATGTTTATATTTAGAAATCATACAAGACATGGGTACTTGCTTGTCTCTTTGTATTCCCACACTGTCACTATCTTTTCATCCATGAAAGGAGGGCCATTCCTTGATGGGATTAGTTCAAGGGATCATTGGTTTGTGGTTGGTGTGGAAAAGTGCTTGGATGATGTTCTCCCTCCCTATAGTAGTACTATTTTTGAGATGACACTTGAGATTGCCACAGATATCAAAGTTCAAGAAACTATGCTCCAAAAATCTATTTATCTTATATATGTACATTGTATTGTATTATACTTGTTATTGAAACATTATCATGAAGAATTTTAATTACTTATTTATTTTACATTGATAGTAGTGGTTGTAGACTTGTATCAGTCATGATTGAGTTAATGTAATTACTTTCTATATTCGAATTATGATGTATTCTCATGATATTAGAGATCATTTATATATGATGTAATATACTTTATTTAATATTATCACACTTAGAATATTTCATATGATATTCATTTAGACTCTCATGGTGTAATTATATTTATGGTATATGTGTTTATTTTTTTTAAATCATGTACTTCTAGGTAGATCTAAGTGGGGATGTTACAATCTTAGTCAATTGGTGATGTGAATCATTCTTTGTATATTTTGTGGAGATGCATTCTAGTTATTTTGATATGGATAATTTGGAAAAATTGTAATACCCTTATTTTTTAGGATAAAAGAGACCATTGCATGCAGTGTTATGTGAAATGGAACTTTCTATTTTAGAAGTGGCTTCTTCCCAGCTAAAGTGAAAATAAGGAAATCTATCCAATATGCAGATGTGTGCTAAATAGAAATTTATAGTTCCCCCTCTCATTAAAGGCTCAATAGTAGTTAATTCTAAAAAGAGTAATAGAGCCATGGCGGTCTGGAAGCCCTTGAAACCAGGTTGGTTTAAGTTAAATTTTGATGGAGCTTGTCATGGCAATCTGGGGGCTTTAGGAGTAGGCTATGTGATTAAATATTGTAGTGGATATTTAACATAATTAACTTCATTCAAGATCTTTTATGGGACTAATAATGAAGTAAAAGTGCAAGTAGTGGTGGTAGGGATTGAGATAACTCTTGAGTGTGAAGTGGAGTGTTTAGAAATTGAAGGTGACTCTCAAGTATTAATTTAGGCTCTCTCTATTTAAAAGGTTAAATCCTGACACTTAGATAATATTTTATCATAGGCTTGGACAAATTTGGGTCAATTTTTTCACTGGTCTTGTGTTCATTACTTCTATGAAACCAATAATGTGGAAAATTTTCTAGTGAATATAGGGATTGATCAAAGGGATGATGAATGAGTAGATAATTTCAAAGAGAGTTGGTATGATTTCAATGAGATATAATCAATGGAGTTTTGATTATTAGTATTTTTGGGGCTCATGGGAGAGGGTGGTGGAATTCTCAATAGTGGTGGCTTTAATGTT